>JAQFZF010004061.1:0-10849 GCA_034695365.1 Enchytraeus norvegicus
TAAAAAATGATAAGCCAACTTTAACTTTGGGAAATAATAAAAAGCTGTACAGCTTTTTGTTTGACGTTTCCGTTTGATGTGTTTCCGTATCCACAGACACTATCAGAGATGGACCCGTCTGGGGCTCGAACCCATGGCCTACAAATAAAACAATTTAACAGATTTATTATTCGATTGACAGATTTAAAAGTTTATAAAAGTCTTAATAAAGGATTTATTGAGTGATTTTTTCTGATTAATTACTGATTGATTGACCTATTTTTGAATTGATTGACTGACATATTTATTGATTGATTGATTGATTACAGTTGCAGTACCTGGACCCATTTCTTATGCTGGATGAGGCAGTGGTGCAGGCCCCAGCGGGTTTTCCCGATCATCCTCACAGGGGCTTTGAAACTGTAAGAATAAATTATTATTTATTTATTTAAATTTATTTATTTTGAAACAGTAGGAATAGTTTAAAATATTAGTTATATATTTGTTTATTAATTTATTGGTGCAGGCTCCAGCGGGTTTTCCAACTCATCCTCACAGGGGCTTTGAAACGGTATGATAAAATATTTATTTATCTATTATTTATTAGTCTGACACCAAAAAGGAAAGAAATTCTGAAGCACATTAACAAACTAAACAATGCATATTTACAAACTATTACACATGTATGTCCGTCGTCCGATTATACTGTATAATATTGTTGTCTAATAATTATTGCAATATGGTTAATAGTTAATAATTAATAGTTCAATAAATGCTCACTTATTTAGTCGAGGAGTAATGAAATTAAATGAAAAAAGGCTTGTTTATTACTTTTGTATCAGAATTTAGATATCTTGGTCATGTGGTCGATACTGGCCAGATTATAAAGTGGAATTAAATGTATTAAATAATTGTGTAGCTTTCAGAAAAAAAATTTTGTACACTGTTATACTGTATCGAACATGCTTAAATTTATTTGCTTATTTTCAATTTTCTGTCTATCCTTCAAAGAGATAAATTTAATATGGAAACAATATTTATTGATTTATTGATTGATTAGTTAACTGACCAATTAGAAAATTAATTGAATGTATCCAATTGCATGTAGTTATTGTATATACCTGGTTACCTGGTGCTTTCAGGTCGTAACTCGACCTCTGCAGATTGTGCTCACATGACATCTCCACATTCTCCTGTCATCTGTCATAACCATCAAATCTTCTAACTTTTTCTCTGTCAAAGCTACAGCTTTGGTCTTGGTCTTCCTCTTCTTCTTTGTCCTTTTCCCATTTCAGACATAATTGATATCTCTAGTCTATTAGTTCTTACTACATGACCAAAGTATCTGAGTTTTAACTCCATATTAATTGTATATAAGCAGATACAAAATAATTGTATGTTTTTCTGCCAGGTGACGTACATGTTAAAGGGAGCCACCAAGCACGAGGATTTCTGTGGTCACGCCGGTGTCATCAACGCTGGTGATGTACAGGTAGTTAAGTACTATTGATTATGGAAATTATTTCTAACAAGTTCATTAAGCTTGTTAACAAGCTTTCAAAGGTTAAAGCTGAACTTTACAGCAGTTTCCTAGAACTACAACTCTGGGCTTGTCCGTCATCCATGGGTAAGATTATCGAGAATAATTAAAAATATTCCCCTGTTGGGTCCGGGATATTTGAAAATAGTCCAACCGATGACTGCATGTGTTTTGTAAGAGCCGACTTGCAGATACTGAGGAAGGCAATGGAAAACCACCTCAGAAACCTATATTTTTCTTGAACAACTTTAGGCATCATTTTAGGTGTGGAAAAGGCAGAGCCTTTGTGATGAGATGGACCGTAGGTTGGTCAATGGTGTGCTCACAAACGAGCGAGATAGTTGATTGTGTATGAATTTTTGATTTGGACCTGCCACGTGGCAGAGCAGTGGATAGATAAATTAACAATTAATTAATAAGTAACTGAAAAACTAATTTACTTCATTATCGATTGAATTCACAATCTAATTTTTTGATTGACTGACCGACTCCGGGCCAATTTCTGAACTTAAGGTGATGTTTTACAAATTAATAGGACTCAGTGAAGTCATTTCCTATATTCTCCATTATAAAAATGTGTACTTTATCTGTGAGTTGCCATCGCTGCTTGGCTTCCACCCATATGATGTGTAGAAATCAGCCTAACTAACTAATTTATTGACTAACTGTTAACTAACTGACTATTAAATGATTAATTAACTAAGTAGCCAAAAAATAAATTTGCTTAGTCACTGACTGTTTACCAATGGGGTACGATGTTAGTGCCTTCGGGCCTTTGTCCCATTTCGCACTCCTAGTTACTTTTGCAAATGTTCTGCTGATTCATTTTGATTCGTGTGAAATTAAATTCAGTTCAACTATATCTTAAATTATTTGTACCTAACTAATGCAATAATTGTCTATTCTCAGTGGATGACGGCAGGTCGTGGTATCGTTCACTCTGAGATGCCTGCTGGTAACGACGTTAACGTGGGGCTACAGCTCTGGGTCAACCTCTCCGCCAAGGATAAGATGATCGCTCCGGCCTACCAAGAACTGCTGGCTAAGGACATTCCACAGGTGGAGCACGACGGAGTCAAAGTCAGAGTGATTGCCGGAGAGTCCATGGGCGCTAAGGTATGTGCGTAGTAATTTTTTTAGCTGTCCTGGTTGTTGTTGATCCTGGGCTAAAGAAGTTAAGACGTTTATACACATACTAGTATCAAGAGCCTAGAAAAGGCCATACAATTACCCACACAGTCAGTGACCCAGAACCAGCAGACAAGCAATTAGTCTACAATAATTAGCCGCACTACACGGACGGTTTCTATAATTATAAGCCTCTCTCGTAGGCTTACAATGATGGGCTACAGGTCGTGTTGTCTCGGAAATAGTCCCAGATACGTTATGGCATGACATATTATGAGCTTATATCGATAGATAAAGTTTGAGAGACTTGTTGAATAAATTCAGTTCCCGCTTGTTGTTGTTTGTAACCCAGGATGTCAGCTGTGGTGCTGACACCCTCTAATTAGGAGGGATGCAGGGCTCATCTTTGGACTTCAGGCTACTGTGCCGCCTCAAGGGTTAGCTCCATAAATCTTGTATGAGATATTGAGCCCAGATACAACAATACCTTCGAGCACCTGTGGTATTCCCTCACAGATAAAGGAGATAGGCTCGTGCAGTTTCCGGAGCAGGGAAATGTGATACAAATTGTAATCCAGGCTTCTCTGAATTAACACATCCACTTTGTGTAGGCTGTATCTTTAGATTACCAGTCCTCTTGTCCCCACTTACAGCTGCTGCCTCCCACAAATGCTTAAAAACTCTTCACCTTTCTTGTTCATGGACCCAGTGTTTGTCTCAGAAGCGAGCACGGCAAAGCAATAACGTAATGTCAAATTTCCGTATGATAATCTTTAACTATGTTAATACATGTATTTATATAATATTTAAATCATAAATTTGTCATATATTTATGTATGTTTTGCAGTCTAAAGTGTACACCCGCACACCCACCCTATATCTACACTTCACCCTACAACCTGGTGCTAAACTACTCCAACCCATACCTGATGGCTGGACCTGCTTTGTGTATACACTGAGTGGAGAGTGTCAACTAGGTAACACAATACAATACAGTGTCATACAATACAATACAATACAGTACCATACAATACAATACAATACAGTGTCATACAATACCAGTCAGTGTCATACAATACAATACAATACAGTGTCATGCAATACAATACAATACAGTCCCATCCAATACAATAAACAATCAGTCAATCACTGATGCTAAGCTACTATTTATATTATTCTTATTTTATATTTCTCTATATAAGGATATTTCTTTGTTAAAAACTTATATAATTGCCAGCAATATTACAGAGATTTACCTGCTTTATATATAGAGCTAAGGAATCTAGCTTCGACTGGAAGTAAACATTGCTTGTAACGCAAGCAATATATAGCATGTGAGTGGTTTCACGGAAGCTAGAAAGATATCACTTCCATTCAATAACATGGGCAAGCACAGAAAATCTCTCTAAATATCGATTTAAATCACGGTAAGTAACGACTTTTCAAGGAAGATCACACAAGTAGCCTTTGATCTTAATAATACCTACTATCAGATAGCTATGCAGGAAATTTAAAAAAGTCATTCATAATTGAAATTGTAATGTTTAAATATCACAAAACGTAAAATCTTCATAGGCTTACATTATAAACTTCCTTTCCAGCAGCCGTTGTTTATAAAGTAGCAGTTCTTAGAAAGTAATTCAGACGGCGCTAGGCCAGTAGGCCTAGGCCTACAACGACCGTTATTGGCTTAAGGGTAGACCTGGGTGGACTTCTGATTGGTTATACAAGTAAACATAACCACATGACTCTGATTCTTTTTGTCTGTACCCTGATTGGAGAGTGTCAACTAGGTAATATAATACAATTCCTTTGTATACATTAAATCGATGTATGAATCAATCAATAATTGTAAATTACTACAAGCTTGCTGACGGCTGGACGTGTTCCATATTCCGTTTGGCTCTGACATCATCTTCGGGTGAGGAATCCAACAGTAATTCCTCTCTGATTGATTGTTTGATTAAATAATTGCTTTACTGACTTCAATTGATTAATTAATTACTTTACTGATTGTCCGATTTATTTATTAATGACTGATTGATTGATTGCTTAACTGATTGATTGATTTATTATAGGTCCAGCAGGTGAAGTCACCACTGCTAAGCCGCATCAGATATTAGTTCTGGCCACTGTTGGTAATAATGTGGAAGCAGTTAACAATGTGAGTCGATTAATATTTAATTTATCTAACTCACAGTTGAATAAGCTACGCTGTAGCACACTTGCTTTGTAGGTAGGAGGCCTTGGGATCGCCTTCAACCCAGGTTCATAACTGGCATCATCCTTGGGAGAGAAACTAACGTTAATTATTAATATAAAATGGACAATGTATACACCAGAAACTGTGTCACTTTATTCTACGTTTGTATCTGAGGAATTACAAATTTTATTAATGAAGTTTATTTTAAGATATTAGAATTACAGAAATTAAAGTTTGTAATTTTAAGCAAAGCATTTACCTTTATTCCAGCACATTATATACACACATGCTTACATAGAAAGCAACAATATTCTTATAATAGTTATTATTACTAGAGAGAGGGAGAGAGTTTTGGACATTGAATGAGGTTATTAGCTTTGTATCTTATAAAAAAATTGTTCGTTTAAAGAAATAAAAACTATTATAATATTTTGATGACATTGTTCTATTCTTGTGTTGTAGGGTAAGGAGCCTTGCAGCTTTGTTGTGATTGGTGGAAAGCCTCTCGGGGAACCCGTGGCCCGCAGAGGTTTGTAGGAGTTTTATCTGAGCGTAAGAGGCGACTAACACAGACTCTACGGTTAAGCTGTAGAGTTAACTTTAACGTCCGTAACCATATTGCCGTGTTGGAGCCGGGAAACTTGAGAATAGATCAACTGAAAACTACACATGTTTCGTAAAAGCCGACTAGCGCAGATACTTCAATCTGAGGAAGGCAATGGGGAACCACCTCGGAAGTCAGAATATATATTCCCAAGTTAAAGGTTACATTTTAGGTGTGGCAAAGGCATAGCCTTTTGATGGGATCATCTTGGTGATCGATGGAGTGCTCACATGGGAGCGTGATAGCAGACTGTGTTTCAGAATATGTACCTTGGACCTGCCATTTGGCAGTGCACTAGATAGATAGAACCGTATCCAAGGATCCATCAGAGATTGACCCACCTGGGACTCGAACCCGTGGCCTACCTGCTGCTTATCAGACAAGCGACTATGTACTAGATCAATGGGGCGCTCAAATTTCTGTCTAGCAGATGTCTTGCCACATCAGTTTTGGCCTTTGGCAGGATAGCGCTACATTTTCCATTGTTTTTCATTTTTAAGTTGTTTTGAGACTTATTTGAGAGCGTGGTCTCTTGATTAACATGGATTGATTGTAATTATTAATTGTAAAATGAAATTTAGCATGAATGATATAAGTAATACCGTAGTTAGGTGTTCGTCACATGTGTTTTACCGTTCATGTTTTATTTAAACATTAATTTGTTTGTTTAATGTTAATCTTTTCACTTCATTATTTGTTGCAATTATTGTAGACCCATTATTAGTAGGTTTGCGTGTGTTTAACGTCAAGGTTCAGAAGCACTATGTGCTTCTCTTCAAGACGGCTCAACACCATCGAGCACTACCGTCACAAAGATTGGTGTTAAGCTTATTACATCTTTACTCCACACAAAGTGCCCTGCAGTCTATGACAGACACGAGTCGGAGCAGATCAATACTGATTTATCATCATTAGTATAGGCTATCGTGAACAAATAAATAAAATAACGTTGTGATTGTTTTAATTTGTATTAGATTATTGGTATTAGAATTTATCTTTATCATAATTAAATAAAATAAGATTGATGAAATGCTGGTATTTTCTATATAGGACCGTTCGTTATGAACACCGATGAAGAGATCGGTCAAGCATTCAGCGACTATCGTAATGCTAAGAACGGATTTGAGAATGCTCACAAGTGGAAATCATCTGCAAGATCTGACTAACATTTTATTTATATATGTTTGAAAGAAAGACTATTAATGTATTTAAAAGCTAACATCTTAATGTGATATCTAAATTAATGCATTTGCATTTAATGTTTAATTAAGTATATCAAGCCAAGGCATCTATATACGTTACAAGATAATTACATACATTTTTCGTTGAGTGTGGTTTCAAATTGACGTATTGCTCCCTCTGTCAATTGCAGTTCCATTTATTATTGCCATGACTTTGCTAGGCATATAGAATTCTAATATATTTGGCTTCATTTCAAATTTTGACGTCAATTTGATTAATTATATATTTATACATTTAATTAATAATATTTATTCAATTACTAAATATAAAAGGAAAATTAATGTTAAATTATGTTAGGCCTACAAACACTCTCATGCTGGCATAATACTACCACATATTGTATTATAAATATACTACTAAATAACTAATAGATGACCGGTATAGTATTAAAATACAGCCTACTATAGTAGGCTGTATATTTCAAAGTATAACAATGCAATTGTACAATAATTAGATGTTTCGCTGGCTTAGTGATAGCTTTCAAACATGACGTCCGGGGTTTAACTCCCGGTACAGCCTACATGCTGAGCAGAATCGTCAGGTCAGCCTGATCAGCTGATCTCAGCCGATCAGAGAGTGAAATCTCGTACGTACAAGTGGGATCGTTGATCGCTGCCTTGAGCGCAAAATGGGTCCTAAACAAGCACCTGATGCTTCCTGAGCCACATCCCCGTTATATTATTATTAATATCTGTTTAACGTCCACTTCATCATCTGACGACGATATCAGGGACGTCCATAGTATCAATGATGTCCAAAGTACATGACATTGTGCATTCATGCATCTATGCAAGCATAGTTATATTCAATGCAAAAGTGTATAAACTCTAGAAAAAAAGTTTCTCTTAGTTTTGCTCAAAGAGAAACTATTGATGGCATCATTATTCTACAATTTAGTTAGATCTGCATAATATTTTGCAGTAATATTTAAATAGTTCTAACTTTTTGCTTTTGCATTGATGAGCATAACTGAATAAGATTAATAATAATTGCAGCGTGTGCTATTTATCTCGCCAAGGCGAGATAGCCGGACTCGTTTCCAAATTCGGCTAGCTATCGCAGTCATTAGAGCGTATCTTAGTAAACTTAGACTACTACTATCATAGCAATGGAGAGTAAAGCAGCTTACTAAAGCTTGCAACTCAAATTTGGTCTCCAAATATGGGGGTTGAATCCACGAGCTCATGATTCAGAGGCCACAGTGCTGCCATTAGACCACGAAGCCTCCTCTGGTCTTGCATAATGAATCCTGGTCTTGAATGATAATGGTTTATACTGAATTTCGCATGTTGATTGTTGTTCAATTTCGTAGTTTTTTGTTGTACAAAGCTTTGATATGTTGTTTTATGTTTGTACTTAACCTAAGAGTTATTACTGACGATTATAGTCTTCTTACTAATCTTGCCTTTATCAGTACCCTTTATTGCATCTTCGTTTCTAGGCTCCGGGAGTGTACATACTTAATTGTATTTTCAACTTCAAGGATAATATGTAAAGTCAAAGCACCATCGAGTCAATACTGACTCCAAGTGCGGAGCTGATCCCTTTTCTAAGCGCTTTCAGCACACAGGTGACAATTGTCACTAATTATAATCTAACGACAAGGTCGTCTGCTTCACTTTCAATACATTACAATCATTCGCCAGACCTGTGTTTATCTGCACAATCTTCTGAAGCAGTCACCTTCGTTAAACACTAATCGAGCTTTAGTGTATTAAAAGTAAGGTTGATCCCAACCGTCACTGCTTTTAGATCGTTGAGCATCAATTTAAAACTGAGAAATTATTTGACATGATTGGTTATTGAACGCACACTATCAAATGACTTGATGCTTCAGGGGTGTGTTTAACGTCAAGGTCAGAAGCATAAAGCGTCTCTTCCAGATGGCTCAATGCTATCTCAGTGCGTGTAGTGAATATCAGTTGATTTAATGCTTTAATTATAATTTATGCTTTATATTTATTCTTGTATGCATTTCATATAACTTGACATATCTATACCTATGAATTGCGAGTAAACTTTCCTGCAACTACCTGTGTTCGTAAACATACCAAAATCGATGATGAAGGCAACGAAAAACGATTTTGTACTTATATTTATCTTAGAAACAAGTTTCTTAGTTTTGTCTTCAGTGTCATAGGGTTTGTCTGTGTCCTCATTAATGAGCAAGGCAGTATGATGCAATGCGCTATACAAAAGCTTCTTGATTGATTGAACGATTACGATTATTTGCCTTGGTACTGTTCAAATTTTACTTTAAGTTAATTTGTTTCGTTACTTTTACCACTGAAAGAATTGTGAAAAGCTTGGTCGTCATGATCAATAGAATTTTGTTGTATTGTATTGTTTCTTCAAAATACTTTCAACAGTTATTTTGTGCCTTGAACTTGCCGTTAGATAGAGACATATAAAAACATCCAGATAGTAGGATGGATTAGCTGTTACAACATTTGCAGGGTCAAGCAGGATACTGCCGATTTGGATCCCAGTAGAATATAGACGTCCCTGACATCATCCTTGGATTAGGAAACAAAAGTTAAACCAGTATTATCGCTGATAATGCCTCAGGGCATTAGAAATCAACGTAAACCCCTTCTTTATTTGTTCTGTTAAATGGCATGAATTTTGCTGCTCTAGTTTGTTTTGTTATAAATCGCGTTTGAAAATTAAATGACTTCAGTTATTGTTTTCTTTTTAATTCTTGTTTCATATTTTCTCACCTAATCTGAAATTGAGCTATACATACATTGCTCTACTATCTCGCTCACTATTGTGCACAACATCGATCAACCTAACAAAGTGACATTCATTTAAATCATGACCTCCGATGTCGCTTAGATAGATTATGTTCTTAGATAGATCTCTTTTCAAGTTTCTCGGATCCCATACGGAAACTTGACTAATATTTAATTATAATTTTAACAGAGATACAAATATTAGACTAGAGACGAAGAATACAATTGAACTGATTGTATTAAATCATGTGTATAATTATAGCGAGAATACAATGCAATCAATCATCTCTAATTAATAATGTTAATAAGCAATGTTAATGTGATATGATATGCAAAACGAATTTATATGCAACAAAATCCTACAATAGTTATTGTAATAAGGGTTTAACGTCCGTTTCATCATCCAATGATGATGTTAGGGGCATCAAACCGTTACAACTTAACGTTTATATCACACACTGTAGTATAAAGCACACGTTTTAATTATCCGTATCTAGGCTTCTTTGCATGCGTTAAAGTGCAATTGCATCTATCCATCATCACTGCCTAAAGGCGGTTTCAAGGCACAAATTCTTAACAGATTTTATCAAGTAGTATGCAATCAATCAATCAAGTAGCAAATCATCGATCAGCAAAATATGCTGTGCACATCCAAGGCAACTTAATGACTTAATATAGGAAATATTTGAATTCTTAGGCGATTTTCAATTGCCTTCCTCAGTATCTGCATTAGCCATCTCTGAATTACGTTCATAGCAGCATCTTTGGATAAGGAAATGTAAAATAACAAAACGTGACGGGTACTGATTAATCGTGTATCTACGCTTGCTGCATTATTGCATTCTTTACACCAAAGAGCACATTGTGTGGAGTAAAGCTTTAATAAGCTTAACCCAATCTTTGTAACGGCTTGATTAACCAGTGGAACGACGGACTACAAAAATACCAAAAACAGAAACTAAGAAAGGAACCCTGTAAACACATGCGGCTGACATGTGTGGAAATAAAAGGTAAACGTATATATATATATATTTATATAAAATATAGTAATTTAGAAAAATTGTCAATGTAAATTAGTAAGATAAATTATACATTTGAACGAATTAATTAAACAACACTAGTTAAACATGGCCGTGGGAGCAGACAGTATAAAAGCAATGCAAAATTTTTTGCATTGCTTTAATATATAGACAGTAGTTGCTGAAAAATTATATAATCTATATGTACGCAAAGAAGTTATATTTACATTTTAAAGTCTTATTTATTCATTATAATTAATGTTTATTTATTTCACGTTACCGTACAATCATACATATTCAATAAATCTGATCAACGAGAAAGAGGACACAAAGGCCCGAAGGCGACTAACATGTGCCCCTCAGGAGTAGCCTAATGGACTTAAAACACGACATAAAAAC
>JAQFZF010004062.1:0-10848 GCA_034695365.1 Enchytraeus norvegicus
GGCAACGGTTTTCAATGGCACTCCAACGATTCAATGCAATTTGCTTCCATGGTACCTTTAGCGAGACAGCATTCCAGAGTTTTGACGATTTTTAATCTTAAGTAGGCTTTTATCTGTACCTTTTTAAAATGCTATAGGCCTATATAGGCCTAGTTAATTTTATGTTTTTTAGCCCAGGGTCATTTGTAACCCAGGGGATTAAAGAAATGTTCACATAAAATATTTAGCAATATCTAAATATTAGTAATTCCCGCACTGTTTAAAGGATTGATCAATCAAGTTCAACAATCCATCAGCAACTTTTATATCTAGAGGTCACTGCTAAGTAAGTCTCAGAAGCACTTTGAACATTGAAGGATTGAGTAGCCCAGTTATATGTCATAAGCTGTGTGGCAGGGCCTGTTAAAATCTGGTATTTGAGCGACCAAAAGGTTGAGTACATAGAAGTCATGGTGTGCAGATCCACTCTCCCCTTCATGGCAGCATCAGCTCTAGTCTCCTCTTATGAACACATGCAGTTTTGGGTTGGCCTAGTTTCTTAAAGTTTCCCTGGCACAACACATGTGTGTAATAGGCCTGCCTGTATTTTGTTTGACATAATTAATATTAATTTATTATTGATAATTAATTAATATAGGCCTATTAAACCCACTTCTCTCAATTTCATAATAATAATAATAATAGGTAAAAGTTTAAAATCCATTTACACATTCAGGGATGATGTCAGGGACGTAAACTTTTGCCAAGTTCAGAGCTCTATTTTAGTTAGGCCCTATTATAGAAAATTTTCTGTTAGTAAATCAGCTGCACAAGTTAACCATATTGTTTAACAATTGATCAAATAATATTTAGTAGGACTGCCTCCAAAACTGATGATCATTATAAATCTGGCTGTATATGAATAAGCTTAACTAGTGTAGGGTTATCAAATAAGTTTGCTGGATAAGGAAAATGGAAACATCATGATTTAAATTTTTAACTAGTGAGTTGCATGTTGAGTCCAGAAAATTTGATAGTTCTCAGTCCACTCAAGGACTGCACGTGTTACGAAATAGTTACCTAGCACTGATATCAAAGAGCTTAAGGAAGGCAACAAAAAACAGAGATCAAAGATATTTAGCCTTTGTGATGAGACCATGTTGTTGGACTGGTCAAGGGTGTGCTAATTAGAGACCAAGATCTTTTTAAGGTTAAAGTACTGTGTATATTTGCCTTGGACCTGCCATCTGACAGTGTACTTGATAGGCGAATAGTTTGTGAAGATTCAGAGATTCCTTGATTTATAATGAATAGATCTATCTTTATAAGGTGTGGCTTTTGTGCAGTGCAGTTCTACTACTGTTTTAGTATTTGTTGATTTTGGAACCAGACTTCTAGAATTTCACAGTGTACTTACAGGTTTGAATTTACTGAGTCTGTGTCACTCACCTTGGTTTATTTACAGAATAGGCCTATTGTGTAAATAAAACCAATGCCAACTGTCCAATATTTGTTTACTTTAATGCAGAGTATGGTAACAATGGTTATATGAATGTGGAAAACTTTTAAAATTTAATCTACATTTATTCTATGAAAGCTGGCAAATGCTTTGCATATTTGTCAAGACCCACGGCTCTGATCCTGAATTAGGTCAGATCCTGAATTAGGTCAGGAGCGTAGCACCAAATGTTGTTTCCATGAAAGAGCGTAGCACCAAATGTTGTTTCCTATTCTCTACTATATCCCATTGGCATAAACTTGTTGTCCTAGTGTTGGGTTTGTGGAAGAGGCGGAACTGGCGGATATTAAATAAATGTGACCATTCTTTATATAAGGAGTCGAAGATATATATATTTAAAATTTGTGTTGATCCTCTTGTAAACTAACTTCTATAGTAAGAAATATTCTGCATTCCTTGAATAAGTGACTTAAGTAGCTTAATCATGTGTGAGCGATTCAGAATCACTCTTTATTTTTTAAAGCTCAAATTCATACATTACAGCCAACATCAATACAATTACAAGCACGTCGTCGTCTAAGGTATAAGTAATTTAACGTAAACTTACAAATAATAGTCCTTAGATATAAGGAACGTCTCAGACTCTCTGCGTAACGTTTATAACCAGTATTACTTTTTATCAAATCGGTGCCGTAATTAGGGGCTAGCTAATTAAACCATAGACTTTGGCAATTTGTTGAATGCAAAATTTCTAACAAGACACACCAGGAAAAGCAGTTCTAAGTAACAAACTCCAAGTGCTAGGCTCCTCTTTCAAACACAGTTATCTGCACATCCCAAAATCCCAACAATATTATATTTCAGCTGATAGTAATATTGAATGTGTTGCTGATATTTAGTATTTTGCAGTTCTAAGTACTTTAAAACAATAAGCCATTGATTACCAGTTTATGATCCTAGTACTTAGTTATATTATCAGATAGCTTGGATAGCTCGTGAATGCCTCTAAATCATCATGGACTGTGTAGCTGATGTGGAGTTGAGAGAGAATGGATTGCGTATATGCAAGGAGTACCTTGCAAGGAGCTGGCTTAAGGCTCAGCCCACAGACTTTATCATGGAACACATCAGGTTGGTATCTAGAACCTCTACACAGTTCAGTTTTACGAAATTATAAATGTCTTGTCTGTATTATTTGAATTAATGAGTCCTTTGTCTCTAGTATGTACAGCGGTGGGCAGACTTTTAAATCCGCGGGCCACTTTTAATAAAAAAATATTCCACGGGCCACTATTTTTTGCAAAAATAATCCAGGGGCCAACTTTTTAAAACTTCAGATTTCATATTGTCCATATGTCGTATTTTTAATCAGTTAAAATTGATTTTATAACTTTTTAAAACTGATTTTAATTAGTTAAAACTGATTTCTAATCAGTTAGGGGATGACGAATAAAAGCTGAAGTCTCGGCAGGCCAAAATCTCGGGTCCTGCGGGCCAAAATGGCCTGCGGGACCTGAGAGTCCCGCTTGTCATTTGCCCACCGCTGCACTAGTATATTTTACATGAAGGAGGCTCCAGATTCAGTTCACTTCTGGGCCCATATCTTATCCATTAGGCCACGAAACTGACATTAAATTCCGGTTTAGCCTATCAAAACGCCCCTGCGGAGTCATTTTGTGCAGCTCTATTTGATGTCACATTCGATACCATGTTATCAAATATTAAAGTCTTTAGTTAAAATATTTGATCATGCTAGGGCCAAAGAACATCCAAAACCAAATCTAACTGGTTATGGGTAGATAATGAACAACCCTATAACACAGTGGAACAGTGTCATTGATAAATCTGAACTTTCAACTTTCAAGAACCTAAGTTAATTAACATCTGGATAGCATCAATCCTGAGAGCATCAGATTTCATTTCACAGAGCTCTTCAAATCCTGAGCCAATTGAGTTTTAACAGGTCTAGTTACTAGTTATTTAATATATAGGCCTACATTTCAAATTTTTAGCAGAAAAAAAGTATGAACCAAATATTTCATGGCTGTTAAATGCATGAGATCGTTTTTTTGTATACAAATCTATATATAGATTTGTATGTATAGTCTAGGAGAGAGAGAGAGAGTCAATTATATATGAATGGTTAGACTCAAGTTTGGTGCTAATTCCTCAATGGAAAAACGTGTCTTATTCATCATCAAGGCTTCAAAGTTTTATGTCTCTTTCATCATCCAGAGTTAATTCATACCTTTTCTATCATTAATGCCCCCCCATTGTGGGATATTTAAGATGTAGATTAGACCTACTTTTATGCATACTTTAAGAATTTTTGTGAATCAGTGCCTTTTGATTAACTTTAACTTTAAATTTTAAATGTATTGTTTCCAGACATCAAACAGTCCAGACACCTATCCTATATAATAATTCCCTTAAACCGTTACACGTTACCCAGTGATACAGTAGAATGATTGAGACTACAATCCTTGGATTGGTTGTCTATTGTCTTCGTTATATGACAGTATCTGTGTGTGAGTCATAGTCATGAGCTTGAATATAAGTCTGACCCATAGGTCTGCTGCATCAGAGACGAGGTCCTATTGAATAGTGGTTTTGGGGGGGGGGGGGTTTAGGGTTAGGGCCCCCCTAAAAGAAAATAACATTTGTGAAATGTTCAGATGTGAATTTATAAAGCCTTTTATCAAAGGGCTTTTCAGTAGTCAGTCAATAAATTAGCAGAAACAATAACTTTAAATTTTACAAGTTAAATTAATGTTTGACAATATACATATATATATTACATGTGGCAAAGCATGTTTCAATTAAAAAGCCTATAATAATGCATGTTGAATTGTTGATCTATATACCGGCTGTCATGCTATTTTGTAAGCAACTGTATATAATCAAACATATATTTCTGATATATATTAGTACTGTTAGCGTATGGTACATAATTAACTAGTGCATCAATTGCAGTATTAAACATGTAGAGCAGAGTTTGTTTAACCTTTAACCTGATGAGCCCCAGTGTTGGGCAGGTGGTCTGACTCTAATATTCAAGGTCTCTGCTTGGTTTCTGAAGGCCTTGGGTACCAAGTTCACTCAGCTTGTGAGTTGGGAATATCTTAATTCTCATTTAGAATTCAAGGTAAGAGTTTTTTTTGGCAATGCAGTCATTAATAATATTATTAATCAAATGAAATATTTTGGTTTGGTTGACATAAAGAAAGAAGAATATTTTGTCAAAACATTAAACATACAATATAAGCCAGCTCTATAATTCATGAAGATATATTATATGCAAGGTTTGCTAACCTTTTAAACATTTACTTAAAATATGTATTGTAGGAGAAATAATTCATTAATTATACAGGCCAAATATCTATGTAGGCTAGGCTATATGGTTATTGATTTACTAAAGTCAGAATGTTTTACCAGTATGATTGGCTACATTGAGCGTTCTAATTGCTAAATATTATGATACTAGCTGGGGTACCCCCCGGGAGGAAATGAATTTAGATTTATTGTTTGGACCCATATCTGAAATATATTTGTAAAATGACAGATAATCACAAAATTACACCAACTTTGCTTTATATAGTTTTTCTATGTCACACCTGTTTGGGGGCCATTTCCTTCCTCCGTGTCTTCGTTAGTCGGCTTTTACGTAACACGTGCAGTTATCGGTGACCCAATGAGTCTGTAGCTGAGGTTTCCAGCTCTGTCCGGGTTAAGAAGGGTTGAGAAGGGAAATACAGCGCGAGAAATAAACCACACAGGGAAACCTCACACTCCGGCCTTGAAACAGGATAACCACAGTTTCACCATATCTGAAAAGAGGATAACCACTGTTTCACCATACATGGCTCCAGACGCACAGTCGAGACAGACGGTCCAGACAGTGCAGATCCACCTTATTGATGGACATGCAATGCACAACCTGAGAGGGGTGGGGAAGGGGGGTTGGGAGGCAGTTGGGGGGGGGGGAGGAAGGCGAGGGGCGTTCGGGAGCGGGGGAGGTGCACAAAACAATTCTGCACAAAACGTGTGAAGTGAAGCATGACGTTAAGAATGGTGCTGCTTCTACCACAATGTAAGCATTCTGAACTTCTACTGACATCTGCCGAATGATAAAATTGCATGTTTTTGGCCCTGAATGGGCACTTTTTGTCCCTGGACACCCCGTTAGCGGTGACCAAGGGGGACGGGAACCCCCTACTGGGTGTTCCATACCCACACCGACACATTAGTGAAGGTTTGAAGTGAAAAGGTCCAAAATTGTGAAAATGTATGCCGGTCAAACGACAGACAGACACACACACATACACATACACACAAACACAGAGAATATTCTCTTTATTAATATAAATAACTTTGGACAGTGAATGCTGTCCAATTTTTTCTATAGGCCTACTTTCATCTTCTTACATTGTAACTTAGTACTACCAGTAATTCTACTGAGTTCTATTTAGAGCTCTCTATTTGAAAACAGCAGAACGTTGCACAAAGAAAACGATCAACAATTAAACTGCCAGGCCTTGTCAGGTGGAATTGGAGCGACCAATTGATCAATTACACAGGAGTAATGGCATCCACCCTATCTCTCTGCCACATAGAGATAGGGTGGATGCCTATGCCCTTGCCCTTGTCGCCTATTACAAACACGTGCACACGTCGTGCAAGGATCTAAATTGCTGTTTTTCATACCCTGTCCGGGCTTCTTCAATTCCTAGATCTTTCAGGAACCCACTCCAGATTAAAACAATGGACTACAGTTTCTCTTTTTCTCTCACTGCACTCCTAACGGCAGGTCCTTGGCAAATAACTGTATAGCCTATAGTCTGTTTACCATATTTTCTTGGAGATAATTACGTTTTCAGGGATGGGTCTCCTTAACCTACCTCCGTGATTGCTTTAGTCGGCTTCTACTAAACATGTACAGCCTTCGGATGGTCAATTCTCAAGTTTTGCGAGCCAACAACACGTCTTATTAAGTACATTGCACTAGAGTTTATAGCTAAGTTGAGTAAATATTGGAGCTGAAATCCATACCGGTGGGCTACCAGTTTCTCAGCAAGTTTGCTAAATTAAAGCAGCTCTTTTTACTGGGAGTGGCCAACTTGTGTTTTTAGACTGTCGTTAACTTGAAAATTTATGCTGTACGACATTGTAGGCCTATATCAGAATCAGAGATAGTAGTGGCCATGCACTCGCAGGTAAAAACCAACCAGCCTTGTGTTAATGCTTGTGCTAGCATCGATACTGGGCGCCTAGTAGCGCCATCGTCAGTTTCTTTTTCACACCTCCTGCAAATATTATTCGATTATTCTACAATGAACAATAATATTGAGGATTATTGATGTACATGTATGAATTATCATTGAACTATTATTTTTCAATCTTATCTGAATCTATGCTCCTTTATTTCGAGTGGTTTCGGCTCTAGTTAAATACAGATAAATGCTTCAACATATTGTATATACTGTATATATCTCCTATATAAAAGGTTCTTATCATACTCAGAACAGAGCGTTAGACACGGTAGCTGATCCTCAACTATGTGATACAGCACACAGGTGACAATTGTATTTTTTTAACGGTAGATCGCCACTCTTCACAGATCTATATGATAACGGTAGAACTATCAAAGATGTAAAAGACATAGGCCTAATTATGATAAGTTGTAATATTTATAATATATATAATATAAGCAGTGATAGGCAATAGTTAACTAAAAGTAGTTAACTATTTAGTTAAACTAATTCTTTTTAGTTAGAGCAAAAGTTTAACTACTTTTTTAAGTTTAGTTAAAAGAGTAATTAAACTACTTTTTTTTAGTTGGTAACTATTTAGTTAAACCAATTTTTTTAGTTAAAAGTGAACAATTTTGGTAATAATAAATGTTGTCCAAGTTGTGAGCAAGGCAAGAATGAATGAATGCATGCTCATTTCTCTATTTTACATAAAACAATACTATAGGAATTAAGTTTTCTTGTTGATTTCTGTTGATTTCTGTGGAAATTATAGCTTAGTAAAGCTCATTTATGGGTTTTGTTAAAATTTTATATAGAAAACAGCGAATTTTGTGTAAAAAAGTAGTTAGAAAAGTAGTTAAATAGTTAACTACGTTTCTTTAGTTAAAAGTTAAACTACTTTTTTTAGTTTAGTTTAAAAAGTAGTTAAACTACTTTTTTTAGTTAAAAAATAGTTTAGTTAAACTACTTTTTTTTAGTTAGGTGCCCATCACTGTCCTTGAATACGTAAACAGTTGTTAAACTTAGCTTTACAGTTTTATCGTTATTCTCATATTCAACATTTGACGAATGGTGTCAGTTACTTATGAATTTTAATGCAAAACAATTTCGGTATGTCCCTAATATCGTCGTCAGATAATGAAAAAGGACGTCAAACTCATATTGTATTGCATTGTATTGTGGATTACTAAACAAACCTAAACCTTATGTGGCTATGATACATCATGTCTTCTATTACACAAACAATTATAATTTATAACTAAGTGGTTCTATTGTAGATATATCCGGTGATGATGGATAACTCAGTGATTGATTAATTGTTTTATTTAATTGATTGATTGATCGATTGATTGATTGATTTTTTACAATGGTGTAACCAGCCCGGTGGGTTTTGTAAAAACGATTAAATAATAACAGATTGATTCGTGGCTCGGCATATCGAGGTCGACTAGATTGAAAGTGCCGCGAAAGCAGATCGCATTAAACTTCTACAGAGCGATTGAGAGCCTTTACCAAAGACTATAGGTCTCTCGCTGATCTCGGGTTAGCAGAGCAATATGTCTGACGTTGCCGTTAATGAAACCCGCTCCACTAGGGTTCACCGGGCCCAAGGTCACCGAAATCACCTCATTTCGTATGATTACCACACCGGATTGATTGATTGATTGATTGATGGTGGTTGCACAACTATTTGAGGTTCCTGTTTGTACCATCAACTATTTTAATGCATTTCTTTTCCCTAATGCATAGTCTAATGTAATTCTGATCATTTCTGTTTGACAATGGAATATTTTTGGTCTAGTTTGCTCTTTAATGCTTTCTAAATTAAATTCTTTCTGCTTCAATTATTACATTAATTTCTCCATTAATTTATCTTCAACATATATTTCTACATGAACTATAATACGATAAAGGGTTTTCACACGAAATACTATCATCGCTAAAGACTAAAACACAGCTTAAGTACGATTAAACTTACATATTTATACTTATCAATGGTCCATTTTCAATCAACAAGTATTTCAATATTTCTAATAATTATAAGATTCAGATTTTTTTTAAATCTTCCTATTTCCATACACATGTTATCCGTACGCGCTGGTTTCCTTTCTTAGTTGTTGTTTTTGGTATTTTTTGTAGTCTTCCTTCCCACTGGTTAATCGTACGTTTGCCTTAAAGATCGCACTAATGAAGCGAACGCAGATACACGATTAACCAGTACAGGTGGCGTTATTATTTTTCTGTAGTCTGACCTGGGTTTGAACCCACGACTTTTCAATTAACTTGCGCTTGAGCGCACCACGCTAGCCACTAGACTACCGCCACCTGCTATTTTACGATTTTCAAGCTATGTGCATTGTGCAGGACTTCCTCGTCACTAATGTAACCGCTAGGCCGCAAAAAACACGTTAAATTCGGCTTTTGCCTTTTATATGAAGTAATAATAATAATAATAATTAACCAGCGACACATTCTGCATAATATGACCATGTGCAGTAGGCTCACAGTCTTTATAACATTATTGTAAAATGTATAAAACTATTTATGGAGTCCGGAAATTAACATCTCCAGGAAAATAAAACATCTGCGGTACAGAATCATAAATAATTTTATAGTGCTTACAAATTAACGAGATCAAATTTTATATAATTTCTCTTGAAAAACCTGGAGTATAGTTTAGACACATTAACGTTGACTTAATGTATCCAGCATTGAATAGACTACAAAAGTTGGCGCGTTTTAGATGTAGAATTATACAATTCAAGTAAGAATGCACTCATGTCTGTATATGAGAGAGAGAGTGAGAAAGAGAGAGTGAGAGAGAGAATGAGAGAATGAGAGAGAGAGAGAAATATGTTATTTGAATCAGATACACACGCGGACAAGCACATATATTATTGCAAACATACAAACAGGCAGAGCACAACAGAACATACCAGCGTACAGGAAAAACTCAAGGCCATCAGAGCAAGCACCCTATCTAGCTGACTGCCCTAAGCTTCATGGTGCTTAATAATACTCTCTGAAATTCTATCAAATAGTAGTAATTGATCATGTTCTTGAGCCATTATTTTATAGACTGACTTAACGGAAGCGCCTTCAGTCACTTGCATCAGAGGCGCACACATTAGCCGTTAACCACTACCTCATCGGTTAATCTCCGGCTCGCCTGCAGCTGGTGACGAATTCGGGCAGAAAATCCGACTTAATTAGAATAGGGCCTACCACAATTAACCACAGGTCTGGCGTACATGGTAGGAGTAGTAGTAGTAGTATTTTATTAACGAATCCTCATGACAGACGCATGATGATGCAAACTAAAATACATACACATCAACAACAATACATACATATCATAACAGAACCTACATTAGAATCAGATAATTAGGAGTTCCCGTTTATCTATAAGGGAAAGAAATTTAAGGGTAGGCCTACAATACATATAGGCCCATATATCAAGTTATATTCAAAGTCCATTTTGTTAGTAAAGTTCTTAGCTGTGACAGCAGTGCACAGCAGAGGATGCGTTCTATTATGGGATCTCTTACAAAAGCGCACGTTAAAAAATGAAAAGCCGACTTTAACTTTGGGAAATAATAAAAAGCTGTGCAGCTTTTTTTACGTTTCCGTTTGGCGTCTGTTTCCGTATCCACGGACACTATCAGAGATGGACCCGGCTGGGGCTTGAACCCATGGCCTACAAATAAACCACTACCACTACTTCTAAGAGTTTATTAGTCGTAGTAATAGGAGTTTATTAACAACAAATCATCATGACATACACACAATGATGCAAGTTAGGATGCACACAGATCAATGTAAACATTTTACATAAAATTAGAATCAGCCTTTAAAAGTTTCAATTCATCAAATGGAGGTCCATTAAAAATTTCAATGGACGTTTCATTAAAATTAAAATTTCAATGGTCCTACTAAGTAGAACCTTCAACCTTAAAATTACATTCAAGTATGATGTCAGGGAAATACGAACACAGTCACAAGCTAAAGACACACATAATATAGGCTATATATATATGTACACAATACACCCTACTGCATAAAATTAGAATAATGAAAGAGTGGCCAATACTTAAAATTAATATTCAAATAGCATTCTGTTTATAAAATTTTTGGCTGTGAGAGCAGTGCATAGAGGAA
>JAQFZF010004063.1:0-10848 GCA_034695365.1 Enchytraeus norvegicus
CTCTGCCTCTCTCTCTCTCTCTTACTCCCTTTCTCTCTCTCTCTCTCTCTCTCTCTCTCTCTCTCTCTCTCTCTATCTCACTCTCACTTTCACTCTAGGTGCATTGCTGTCCACAAATGTATAGCTTACTTGCGAAGTCATTTATTTCTGTTTTGTTGTTATTATACTGAACAGCAACAATATATTTTCATCTACGAGTGTGTCAAGCGAGTGTTAGAGAAAACAGACACCAGACTTTCCTTCTTTCAAGTTCGCAATAGTAGATACTGTGCAGATGGTAAGATATCTTATTGTTCTTATTTAATGTAATCTATCTGACGATCGTCACGTCCTTTGTGGACCTAACCGCAGGAAACCTCGTCTATCCGCCTAACCAGATATCAATCCTCCGTCGAACATTACGGACGCGCCCAACACAGTGAGGAAAGAAAACAGGAAAGGTTTCAAGAGTCCTATCTATTGTAAATTAACTTAATCAATTAATTAAAATAAATCATGCTAATCTCAGAAATGAGTTTCCGGCAATCGCATATTTCGCCCCAGTATAACTTATGACAACAGGGATTCTATAGTTGAGAACTTTAACTTTTTTTAATCTTAGGAATGCTTAAGCCGACTTTCGTGCTTTGGAATACAGACTTTCTATATCCGCATATTTTCACACATTACATATGCTTATGCTAGTTTCATATCTAGATGCTGCTTTTATGTTCCCTAATTTTTTAACCGCTCCATGATTAATCGTACGTTTGCCAATTGATAGCAGGGCAATGATGCTAGCGCAGGTATATAATAACCTTTCCAAGCACCATTCATTTATTGATTGACCTGGGATTCTTATCCTGATCACTTGCTTCTGAGGCGCACACTCTACCCCCCCCCCTTCCCCCCGGCTGTTGTTGAAACTGCTGTAGTTTTATATTCGTCTTGGGACGTCTTTTAGAAAGCCATCGGAGAGGAACCGGATGTAAAATCCGTACTGATTGCTCATCAACAAAATTTCTATCCCTTTTTGCTCTGCTGTGATCAGTTGCAGTAGACGTCGAGATGTCTGATGACCACAGAGCCTCCACAGATGCCTCAGTAGAAGATGAAGATGGTGTGACAGAAGAAGAAGAGACAACAGTGAATAAGGAAGAAGACTGCCGCGTGGTGGAGGTGGAACAGGAGCCTGATGACTGTGATGAGAAAGGTTAGGAAATATTTTAATCATATCATGGGAGAAACATGATAGCCCATTGCAGGCCTGACAAACTCTTTGGGCCGCGGCCCCAATACATGCTGAATTGGGATGGAGGGCCATCAAAAATCTAAATATGTCAAAGTCGCTAATAGAAACTCAAGAATAAGCAGCTGTTAATAATTTATGCCTATTGTATAGTGTACAAATATGTTGTTGTTGTTGCCCACCCGAGGATCAGCCGTGGTACTGACCCCCTCTATCTTCGTCCTTGGAAGCGCTCCTCCAGGGTTCGCCGCCAGGTATCCAGCAGCTCTGCCGCCTCGCAGGGATTGTTCCATAAGTCTATTGGAGTAAGTGTTGTGTGTATTTGTATGCATATATGTACAAATACGTCATCATTTTCTCAATTTCGGCTCAAAGTAAGCAGATGGAGAGTCTCTGCCTCAAAAAGAATGATTCACGTTTGTCTTCAGTAATAGCCAAAAGACGTTTGGCTGGTGTGGTGAGGAACTCGTCGCCTTCTTTTTTCATTATTATAATTTTAGTATTTTTTGTGATTGTAGAAGACGAGGGCATTGGTAACAATGAAGATGTATAGCAGGCAGTCTGATTCCGGGACTCATCGGAGACCAACAAATATTAATGGATGGCCTTATGCAAAAGTGGACAAATGACCATCAGAAATATTGTTAAAAATGGTGTTTATTTAAACAATATTCTAAATTGTTTACATAATATTTAAAATATTTTACTGGTATTTACTAGATATTATGATGTTCTACAATACTGACCAAAACTTGTATGCCTTCAGTTTATGGTATCGAAAATATTTTGCGAACAACAAAAATTACTTATTTTGGTCGTTGGTCCACTTCTGCATACGGGCATCCAATTTTGAATCTCAACCTTTTCAAATTCTATTTTTTTATTTAGAAGAATAACTAGAAGAATTGTTATCGAAGAAATTATTATTATTGGTTATTGTTAAAGATCTATAAATGCTCTATTAATAGTTATATAAGTTTGTGTAAATACAGAATGTAAAATACTGAATGTGAATACTGGTAGCAGCACTTCATTCGGTTGTAAAGTAATTGAGTAATTAGACGGATTGACAGAATTATTGTATTATTTTTAAAATGCCCTGATAGTTGTGTTATTGTAAAAAAATTCATAATCTCTAATAAACACTGCACAATTTCACTCTCAATATCTATTTATAACATTTGTTTTAAATTGTAATCCATAGCGAGTCCACTTATACCAGTGTTTCTCAAACTCGACCAGGTCGCGACCCACAAAATAATTACGAGTTTGGTGGAGCACCATCAAGTTTTTTTACCTTCAAAAACTCTTTTCATATTTATATGCTGTTTTATATTTTCCAATTATATGTTATTTTCTGCCACACTTCGATTTGTTTTATTTATTTATATCTCTGGTTGTTTTGCGTGTGTTTTCTATGCCCAAGTGGCGAATAAAGATTGATATAATTGATAAAGTCATACAAAATCAGATGCCTCACAATATGCAATAATTATATCGCGCATTAATGAGACAGTCGTACTACTGTAAAATAAATTATTATAGTTTTATCTATCAAATGGTAGTTCTAGGAAAAGTAATTTTATTTGAGACCTCGGCGACCCATCTGGAAAGAGTCGGCGACCTATCTGTGGGTCGCGACTCAGTTTGAGAAACCCTGAATTATACCACGAGGTTTTCTTTCTGCAGTGAATCGATATTAAACTGCTTAGGTACACACAACAGAATAATATCAGGTATCTCAGCAGTTGCATACTGAATTACTGATAGAAGACAGTCATATTCTCACGCTCATTAATGAGCACACCATCGACCAAACGATTGATCTCACCACACCTTTAAGCTTTAATAAAGTAGACTTCGAACTGAGATGGTTTTCATTGCATTCTTCGGTGACTGTGCTAGTCGACTCTTATAAGCAGCGAGTAAAGTTTTCGTTTGGTCTATTCTCAAGTATCTAGGATCGAAAACTGAAAATACACAAATCAGAATCAACTGGAGAATCACTATTTTTATTTATTAGAATAAGCAATGTTATCATAATAGAGAGATACAAGTATTATAATCAAAGTTATATGAAATCATACAGATACAGACATTATATTATTAATTGTGGCGGATCTAGGATTTTTTTGTAAGGGGGAAGAGGGTAGGAAATATATGCATTTTTTTATTGACGGATCAGGTCAAATCGAGGGGCAGGTCAAATCGAGGGGGAGGAGGAATAGGCAAAAGATGCAGATTTAATGCACAATTTTTCACAGTTTTCAAATCGAGAGATGGGGACATGGCCCCTTAGTCCCCCAATTAATCCACGTCTGGCTACAGATAATCACTACTAACATTTGTATATAACTACTGCATAGTAATCATACAACAACTATATACTACAAACTAACAAAAAATACACCACAAACTATATACGACAAACTAACAAAAATACACCAACCACCCACAAGAAAAACGAATACCTAGTTAATATTACATAATAATTCTAATAAAGGTTTAACGCTCGTTTCCTCGTCCAGGGATATGTCAGGGACGTAAATGAAACATAACAATAAGTGAGTTGACAAAAGGATCCATAAAATTGGCTTACATATAAGCAGATCAGTAAATAAGAACTTCATTTATAATGCGAATATTGAAGTAATATTATCTCTTGGCACATTCCAAAGATCAGGCGATTTATTTTAACTACAATATTTTATCATAGTTATTTTTTATGTAATAAGCCCAACAAAACGCTGAAAGCAAAACAAAAATCACAATTTATAAATCAGATCATAAACTGGATACATTTAATTCGTATAAAAGCTGTTTTAAAGTTTAACGTCTGTTTCCGTAGCCAAGGAGACTGTCAGAGACGGACCCGGCTACATATATTACAATAAGTAGATTCTTCCACAGGATTGCCCGGGTATAATTGTATTTTCAGGACACTGGTAATATCGTCGTCAGATGATGAAACGGACATTAAACTCGTAATTAAACAAAAAATAACTATTATTTCGTACGCAAGGCCTCGATAGAAATGGCAAGATTATAGATCATTGGGTTGATACTTAAAACGATTAGAAATTTCAGGGAGGCAAGACAACTGAAGTCAGAATGAACCGAAATTCTGGAAGACAGGAAAAATAAAATGTGATATAATTTAGTTTTATATTAACATTTTTATCTAATAATGTACACCTAATTTAGTCTTGAAGGCAAGAGAAAATACAAAGCCTAATGTGTTATTAAATCATATACTTTTAAAATCATAATAATTATTATAAACATCAGTGTTGGATCCGGGAAACTTGAGAATAGACCAACTGAAAACTGCACATGTTTCGTAAAAGCCGACTAACGTAGATATTTTCATACTGAGGAAGATAACGGGAAACTACCCGGAAGTCAGAATATATGTTCCCAAGAAAAAGGTTACATTTTGGGTATGGTAAAGGCATGACTCTTTTGATGGGATCAACTTGATGATCGACGGGATGCTCATTAGTGAGCGTGATAGAAGACAGTGTTTCAGAATATGTACCTTGGACCTGTCATTTGGCAGTTAACTAAAGAGATATATGCAGGAGAGATGTCCAATCTGCAATGAATTGCGTAAATGACATGTTTATTTCGTCCAGATATAAATAAACTGTATTAAATGCATACAACAGAATAATATTAGGTATTACAGCAGTTGCATACTGAATAACTGATAGATTGCAATATTTGTCTAGAGATGTTAACTTTTGCTAATATCATAAGCCTTGTAGAATCATAATTGAAACTAATGCATTGCTTATGCTGTTGAAAACGTCCCTGACATCGTCGTCAGATGATGAAACGGACGTTAAATCATATTGTATTGTAATGATTATCACAATGTCATCTTCTGAAAGCACGTTGACTAATAAATTTATCAATGAATCAATCAATCAATTAACAACTTGTATATAGCGCACTTGTAACTAAGTCTCAGAAGAGCATTGAACAATGAAGGATAGAGTAGCCTAGTTTAACATGTGCCACAACCAATGTAGCACCTTATAATTATCCATCGTCGGCGGTTCAATTTTGAATATTTCAAGATAAATTAAGAAAGTTTAACGCCTTTTCGACGCCCGGTGACACCATTACATAATATCATGACTTTAAAAGAAAACACCAGCACAATTTTTCGTTTTTATTGTACCTTGGAAGGCGGAAAGTTGCCCAAAAGTGGTGATTCATGAAAGACTGTCTTCATTTCGCAGAGACTGTCGAATGTCGATTGGCCTTCAGCGTTTTAATGCTGTTTGTTAAAATTTAAACAATTTCTAGGATAAATAGTTTTGATTTTAAGGGTTTCAATTTTTTAACTCAATTTTCTATTACATAATTGAATCTAAAATCCATATTTTTTATGAAATGCTAAGACGAGATTTGTTTATAGCAGATTAGTAAATGAAACAATTACGGAGAGGTCTACATGTATATAATGCAATGAACAATATCATGTAAAGTATAAATGAACAAATAATAGGCCATGATCTGGAAAAATATTTGATCACACATTAATAATTAAAATAAAATAATTGTTCTATTTGATATTCATCAACTGTTTCATAACGTACAGAATATTAAATGCAAAAGCATAATTATCCACTAAAAAAGTTATAGAATAAGATAATTAAAATATAATGATATAACGGTTTCACGTCAGATTCATCATCTGACGACGATATTACGGACTATAATGCCATATACGTAGTTCGTGTAGTAGCCTACTACTCTAATATTTATCAAGCATTAATATCAAGTCATATTTGTAAGTTAATCAACAAAACAAATGTCAACAAATTTAAGAATAAAGTCAACCTGGCTATTTCAAGTGGATAAATGGATTTTAAATGGAAATAACTAATAATTATAATTATAACAAAGCTTCCCGTGTTGGATTCGGGATATTTGAGAATAGTCCAACCGATAACTGCACGTGTTTCGTAAGAGCCGACTAACGACAGATACTGAGGAAGGCAATGGAAGAACACCTCAGAAACCTATATTTTCCTTGAACAAAGGCATCATTTTAGGTGTGGAAAAGGTAAGACCTTTGTAATGAGACGGACTTATTAGGTTGGTCGATGGTGTGCTCATTAAAGAGCGAGATAGTTGATTGTGTGTATGAACTTTTGCCTTGGACCTGCCACGTGGCAGAGCACTGGATAGATAGATAACAAAACCATGAGAACAAGGATTGCTATGGTTAAATGATCAATATTCCAACATCCTGGGTGAGCAACAACAACAAGGGGTCCATTTAAAATAAATTAATCAATCAATCAATGGAGATTTAAAGTCCGGTTCCTCACCCGAAGGCGTCGTCAGGGAAATAAAAAAGGTAAAGATAAATCTGTTTTCTGTTTTCTAATTTACCACAGATCGTTTTCTTTACTTATGTAATTTAGTATAGGAACTTAAAACCGATTTCTCAGTGCTCGATTTTCAATTTGTCCACTCCTGTATCACTATCACATGACAAAAATGACGATAAATTCAAATACAAGATTAATCCGGTGCAGCATTCCTACATGACGTCCCTGACATCATCCCTGGTAGTGGAAACAGACGATAAACCTTTATAATTATTATTATAACCATGAGAATTACTTTAATATAATTTTATTTAAACAGTCTTTAATGATTAAAAAGTTTTAAACTTATCAGAAATTTGTTCAAAATATGTGTATGTCATTGTGTGAAAATATACTAAAAAGAGAAAATTATAAACAAAACATATAATCCATTGTAGTTTTACCATAATTTGTTTACATATTGTGCTATTACTGTCCACTAATGACAGTATCCTTGGATAAGGTAACAGACGTTAACTTTAGCTTTACAGCATTTACTTGGATATATATTAATGGTTACATGGTGTGTGCTTTAGAATAATTTATACTTTAAAATATACTTTCAGAGAAATCTAGAAAATAGTAAATGAGACACAGAAACTACTAAGAAAGAAAGATATAAATGCAAAATATAAGTAAAATAATAACTAATACCGCACTAGCTTCTAGCCCTCTTACAGTCATATCGTCACAGCCTCGTTGCTTTGTAAAGCCAAGTTTTTCTGTTCACACCGTTTTTTCGGATCACAATGCAGTCTGTATCTGTTTTACTGCCTTGCTTATTGCCAGCCTTTGAAATTTGTACCTTGATTTAAATCTGCAGCGGTCTTGCTGCCTTGCTTTTGTCAGCCTTTGAATTTCTTAATTTAAAGTCATTTTTTACTCAAATATTTCGCAACATTGTTGCATATCAGCATTTTTTCAGCCCATGAAATACTATGTAGCAGGAATTATCTGCCTTGGAAATATTTTGCTTATGAAACTTTCATTTTGAGATACTTTGCTGCAGCAGTATAAGATAATTTTCAGCGAATTTCAGCTGCTTGTAAGTACATTTTGTTGCTCATAAAAATTCTGCAGCATGTTATGTATTTGCTGACCTTGTGAAATATTTTGTCTACTATTTTCCATTTTAAGCAATTGTCCAGCTCAGAATTATTTTGATGCATTGCTGCCTGTCCATAATTTGCAGTCTTTGTGAAAATTTTGTCTGCTGTTTTCTGCAGTTGTAATCAAAATTCTAGCTCAAATATTTTGCTGCATTTCCGACTTGCCAGCAATATTCTAGCTCAGAAATATTTGGATGTATTGCTGCATGTCAGGTGGCTTCAAATGTGAAAATTTGGTCTGCTATTTTCTGCAATTGTTATAAAAACTGTTATCCTTGCACAGAAAAATCTAGTTTCATTGCTGACTGACAGTTGACTTTTTGACCAATGATGGTTTGTCATTGACACTGAACGGGTGACATTTGATGGCGTCTATTTGCCTTTGATTCGCAGGATGTTTCTGCTTTGTGTCGCTTCATCTGATTTCTAATCGCGACTCTTTCGGCACTTCACGTTTTGGACCTGCAACCTCTGCTGTTACCAGATTATCACCAGATAATCTTCAAGAAGAATTCCTCACAACATGACTGCACGGGCTACTTAGCTAGGTTCGCGACTCATGAAGCCGACGCGAAGCCAAAGTTTGCGTTTGGCCTGCACCGACCTCCAAAAAAACACGATATCGACAACAAATACGGAACAATATACAAAACGAAAGCGATAAAAAGCGTCGGATACTAAGCGATTCGGCCCGATGGCGTATACAGAGTTACAAGCCATCTGGCGACAATTAGTACAGTTAATGTCAGTGTAATTCAGCGGAGAACCTCCATTGAAGGAGGCTTGATTCCACTTGGCATAGAGTCCACCATCACAGCTCGATGGAAAAGAATGGGTTGGGGAGAAAGAAGGAGTTGGGTCGAGTTGAATAGAAACAGATTTTGATCGGTCAGAAGAAGATTCAGTGTTGAAATTACAATAAGTCGAGAAAGATTGAGGATTAGATTCAAGAAGTGGCATTTCAGAGAATGCACAACATTTATCAGAAGTCAGTTTGTCAGAAAGATCATCTGATTTCCCAATAGATTCCAGCGAGATAAAATCAGAGAAAGAGCAATCAGTACAATGTACATGGCTAGAAAGAAGAGACAACTCAATGGATGAAAGAGGTACAGAATCCTGGCATGATTCTGAGCTAGACACCACTTCATCATCTACAATCACTAGACAAGAAGTGGTCTCGAGTGTTAGAAGCAAGCGACTGAAAGCGGAAAAGAGAAAGAAACGTCTTGTAACTTGTGTGGCTAACAAAGCGCCATCACAGCTGCAGTAGGGGGTGGTGAGGTTGGATTCAGAGGTGGGGGGGAGAAGGACTGAGCTGTGATGGCGGAGGCACCCTCACTGTGGAGGACGGGGTGGCGGTGGCACGCCTCTGTTACAGCGTCTGAACTGGGCGTATGTCAGATAGTAATTCTTCATCTCACAGAGCTGGTGATCAACACGCTTGTATCCAGCATACTGGGTGGCTCCATCCAGTTCTTGTCCGTTAGCTACGGAATCCTATAATCAATCAATCAATCAGTCAATAAATCAGTCAGTCAGCCAGTCAATCAATCAATTAATCAATTTTTCCATAATAAAACTTACATAGTAAAAAAAAATTAAAAACATTTACTCTACCATCTTGTTTAATCTTCGCGTACAAATTTCGATACAATAAGCAATGTAATACACAAATATGTCATGTTAAATTACCAGCAAGAATAGTAGTTAAAGCAATAAAGTAAAAAGTAATAGTTAAATGCTCTTTTTGTAAAAATAATACAACTATTAAAATGAAATCCATATATAACTTTTGTTTAGAACAGGATAGATTGCTAATACAAGGTACATGTCAGTTCCTTCGAGCTTTTCTGCCCTTTTACTCGTTGATCTGAATTCTTGAAAATGTCCGATATGTTCTGTAACGGGAATTACAAGTAAATACATAAATAAATAAACATCCAGGGCATCAAAATGAAAATATATTAATATAAGTAAGACACTATACGACGTCCCTGATATCGTCGTCAGATGATGGACCGGACGTTAAACCGTTATTTGAATTTTATTTACATCTTACATCATTGGCCAGCAGAGTCATGAGGACCTTCTCAGGTTTGAAGAGATCCAGCACAGCAGCCACCAAGTCTCCGTAGCACTCCTGCGATACAAACACAGCCAATCAGAATAGTGCATTAATCCTGGCAGTAAAAATATCACAATTCAATAGTTAAAGTGGGGTCTCAGACATTAGTTTTCTCAGACATAAATTGGCCCGTGTGGGTTCTGAAAAATTGAGAATTGAATCCACTGACAACTGCGAGTGTTCATAAGACGTGACTATGCAGATACGGCAGTATGAGAAATGGTAGCCATGTGGCACGACCAATTGTTATAGTCCAATTGATAAATCAAATTCCTGTCTTGAAGAGGGCAGACGAACACACCAGTTGTGACCTTCTGCAAGGCTTCTTGTCTCACAAGGATAATTATAAAACAGCAATAACAGCAGCCGTTAGTGTAAAAACTTATTTCGCCCACTTCGTAGCTCATTTAGAAAACACTTTTTCTCTTAATTCTAAGAGCTAAAACATTTTCTTCCAGAGTTAACAATTTAAATTTTTGTATATAATTGTAATAATAATAAAGGTCTAACGTCAGTTTCCTCATATCTCCACATTTAATTGATAGCAACTATTGAGAAAGTTATAAGTTACATAGTGAATATCGTAGCTTTAATGATTGATTTCGAACATAAAGAATTTCATACCTTAGGAGCATTGGTCTCAAAGCTTGCATAGGAGAATTTCTCTTCAGGAGTGATGTGAATGGTGAAATAGCACGCCTAAGCACACAAAGAATACAAAATAAGAACACAAAATACAAAATAAGAATCACAAAACATAAAATACAAAGTAAGAATGGTTAGCTTGGTCACCAACAAAAGCAGTAAGAACGGTACTATCAGAATGTGTGCATAACACACTATGTTCAACACACTACAGATGTAAAACATATCATGCCTAACATTTTGTACAACAATATTGTGTACACAAGCAACATTTTACATACAGCACATAATATAATTATATATTATAATTTATCCCTTCGACATTTTACAATAATGCAATCCTATGTATCT
>JAQFZF010004064.1:0-10848 GCA_034695365.1 Enchytraeus norvegicus
TGAGAGCCCCTGCATGTACTTAATCAATCAATCAATCAATCAATCAATTCTTCCTTTATTACACAAACAATAACAAATAGGCCTAACATACAAGCAATATCAAGCAATGCAAACACAAAATGAATTGTGGTATAGCAGAAATATCAAAAATAAAGGAACAGACATATTGTCTGTTCCTTTAATTTTTTTCTAGTTCTGCTATACCACAAAAGAGCTTTCGCTCATATGTATTATAAGAGCGAAAACTCTTTTAAGCACTAATCACATTAAATTAAACTATTAAAAGTAAATCAGTCAGATTAGAGCCTGTATTGTCGTAATGTCTATTTCAGTTATAAAGAGTTAAAGCAAAAGTGAGGTCTAAATTGGTAGGCTAAATAAAGATAGTTTTATATAATAAGTACAATGCAATAGACCTATATAACAAAAAAAGTTTCTGGTGATTTATATAAGAAATTAGGCCTAAGATTAAAACTTATACAGAGCCAATATTAGAATGAATTATGTAATGTTTTAAACGAGATTTAAACAAAGTCCATGTTTTTAAGTTCCACATTAGTGCTGTAAAGCCTGTGGTTACTTGTTTATTACTCCACCCTGAACTGTGTTTATGATGCAATGCTATTTGTTTTAAAGCTTGTGTTTATGATGACGAAAATAAAATAAATAAATAAATAAATAAGTGCATTTATGAAGCGCCGCTCTGCAAAATTCCGGAGTAGGCCTAGAGCGAAATGGACACTGGGAAGTTGAGTAGCCCTGCAGTCTAAGCCCATAATAAGTGCGTCATCGTGCACCTTTGAATGTCTGGAAATTGAATGATCAACCAACATTATTGGCCTAAAAGCCTAACATTTTTAGAACATCTTTCGCGCCCTGGAGAGAGATCTTAATGTTCAACAACATAATAACGCAATTAAGACTTTCGCAACGCATAACTAGAACCCGTAATATCATTCTCGTGGTAAAAGTAGGCCTACTTATTCTCAATAGCATAATTATTTAAACAGTGAGTTTTGTTAAAAACCTTAATGATTTTGACGTAGAATGCGTACGAACTATACAAATGTCATTGTATATTTTTTATTTTTTATGATTTTGATATTGTTAACAGGGATTGTCTCGATTGTTAAAATCCTATTGATTTTATATCGACACTGCAAGCTAGAACACAATAAGATGTGGTCAGGGATAAAGAAGGTATATGTACGATTGGTGGGAGAACAGGATACTACAGGACTATTAGATCATCTGTATCAGAACGACGTCTTCACAAGTGAAGACTGTAATACAATTCGTGCAGAGCAAGTTAGTCAGGCCAGAAATCGAAAACTTTTGGAGATATTGAAGAAAAAATCAGATGAGTCTCATCACAAATACGTTACGGCACTGAAGGAAAGTGATCAGGAACATCTGGCCAATCTGATATGGGGTGAAAACCTTGGCGCAGATGTCGGAGCACGTAAGCTTTTTATTTTATTATGGAGAATTTTACTGAATCACATAAATCAATTCATGAACCAGCAAATAGTCAATCAAACAACTAATCAAGCAATTTATTTATCATTTGATTAGAGGCTACAATAATTAGAGGCAAAGCAATATACAAAAAAAAGTTTAACAAAATTTTTTTTAAACCAACCAACAAAGCTGAAATCAAGATTGTGCTGGAGGCAATCTGGGAAGACTTGCCACAATAGGCCATTGACCTGGCTGTACTAGCATTTCGGAAAGGTTACAAGCGTGTAATCGAGCAGATGTCGTACATTTTGAACACCTACCTACTCAAATGGAACCTGCACCAACAACAAACGGGCCTTTTCAGAACCACAATTAATAACTCAAAGCATGAATGCCTGTTGAATAAGCTTTGTTAATTTGGTTTTTTCGATTTTTTCATAGAAACGCTATAATTTTTTCGTTTATAAATATTTTTCTAAAATATTTGGAAGGTAGATATCAATAAACCTCCTCTAGAAGTCTGTAAAATATTTTGACGAAATTATTGAGATTTCGCTATGGGGTTGTTTTTTTTACTCACCCTGTATATATTATATATATATCTACAGGGCAATATTTTTTTTAAACCACGAGTGAAATCTTAACTTTGTCACACAAAACTCAATATATTGTAAACATATTTTCCGGATATGTAGAGGAGGTTATTCCACATCTAACCTCCAAATTTGGTCGAGAAATATTAATTATTAAAAAAGTTACAGAGTTTCTACGGAAAAGGTAAAAAAACCATATTAACATAGCTTATTCAAATAGCCAAGGTACAATATGGATCGAACAGCATAGTCCGGAGTTCGTCAAGAAGGATGAGTGACCACCAAACTCACGTGACATCAAAAGTCTCTACTACGTACCACGTCTGGGACGATATATATTTCAGCGGCACAAAGTGTTCATTTCTAAACTGCTAAGAGCACTCCATCAGGAGCGAAGAGCAAAAAAAAAAATTTGCGCCTCCTAGCGAAATTGTATGTCAAACATGTGCGGCTGTCACGTGTAAATGCAATATGCAAAGAATTTTGTATTTTTAAACCAACCAACAACGAACGATCCATATTGTACCATGGCTATTTGAATAAGCTATGTTAATATGTGTTTTTACCTTTTCCGTAGAAACTCTGTAACTTTTTCAATAATTAATATTTCTCGACCAAATTTGGAGGTTAGATTTGAAAAAAAAGATCCTCTATGCATCCTGAAAATATTTTTAAACTATCCTGAGTTTTGACAAAGTTATTGAGATTTCACCTGTGGTTTTTTTAGACTCACCCTGTATATATTCTGACTTATGCGATTGTTTCCCGTTGCCTTCCTCAGCATGATAATATCTGCGTTAGTCGGCATATACGAAACAATTGCAGTTTTCAGTTGGTCTATTCTCAAGTTTCCCGGGATCCAACACGGGAATAAGAAACACAGCAAATTATAAACAACTGGAGTAAGAGCATTTAAAACGGGCAGATATGTGGGGTCCCCCCCACCTACCGATGCACCCTTCCCCTCCATATTAAAAACACAATTTGTGAATTATTTATTTTGACTGGTGCCCCACTGACTCTCATACACCCTTCATTCGGTGGGGGGGGGGGGGGCACCGTCTCTTCTGCAAACAGTATCCCGATCCCCGAAGCCCCAATATACATGTAGACGCAGGACACTGACGTCGCATCACCGCGACAATATTGCACAATTATTAGAGAGAAAGATGCGCTAAGTATCGATATCATACCATTATAAATAAATAATTGTTGTAGGATACCATACTATTCAATCAATCAATCAATCAATGAGGGAGGCTTTAATGTCCTGTTCCTCAATCGAAGGTGATATCAGGGACGTCCCAATTGGGATATGCAACTACACAGGGGCGACGACGGGGCGGTAGGTACTGGAAGGATCCACCCACCTGGTACCTACCCTCCCCCTCTAGAAAGAAAAACTCAACGGATCTGGACGAATTTAAGTGCGGTTTAGGAGGACCTGGGGGGTCCGGACTCCTGGACCCCCTTCCGGCCAGCGCCGCCCCTGCAACTACAAACAGCATCCAACCACCAGAACACTCCTGCAAATGCACAAGCCGAAAGAGGAAGAGAGATCCAAAACAGTCCGTTATCCAAGGCAAGAAATCTGTTCGAGCAGATCCAAGGTGGGAAGAGATGAGTTTTGAGCGTGCCCTGGAAAGTAGTAATCCATATACAAGATCGCAAATCTGGTGGCAGATAATTTCATAGTGTTGGAGCAGCATAGATGAACGAGCGTCTGCCTATTTGAGCTCCAATGTCTGGCACTTTTAGAAGATTTGTTCCGGACGAACGAAGGCTGCGTGTGGGTTGATAGCTCAGATAGTTAAAAAGGTTTAGCAAAGTTTAGTAGGCCTACCTTAAATGTTAACCAGGCTATCTTGAATATCATGTGTTCTGGGATAGGATGCCAGTGTAGATTTTGAGAAGAGTGGTTGCATGAGAGCGAAATTTCGTACTGTTGCACACAGCGCGAGATAGAGCATTTTGTACAGATTGAAGACGGACAATAAATGTGGTAGGCAGATCATTTAGCAAAGAGTTGCAGTAGTCTAACTTTGATTGGACAAGGCATTAGCTAATACAATAGCAGAGTTTCTGTCTAGCGAAGGTCGAATCTGATGTAATTGTCGAATATGGAAAAAGTAAAACTGCAGATAGAGGATGTGTGTTTTTTATCAAGACTAGAATCAAAGATGACACCAAGATTACGTGCAAACTCAGTGGGGCTTAAAGTAACATTCCTAAACAAAATAGAAGTGTTTGAGACTTTAGATCGTTGTTGTGGTACCAATAAGCAGATATTAAGTTTTCGAGGGATTTATGACAAGGCTATTGGCACGGAACCAGGAATGGACTTTGTCTAGGGTGGATGTAAGTTTTGTAAGAGCTACATTAGCTTCAATGCTAGAAAAAGACATAAATGTGAGCATAGTCAGCGTAGAAATTGAATTGAAAAGAAGAATCAGTGAGCAATTGGCTTAGAGGAGTGGTATACAAAGTGAAAAGCAGGGGACCAAGTACAGATCCTTGCGGAACTCCGAGAACAAGCGGAAGACTTGGAGAAAGTGTTTGATCAGTGGCAACCGATTGAGAGCGCTGAGAAAGGTAAGATGCGAGCAGAGATTGTGCAGTGTTGAATATGCCAGAGCAGCAGTTAAGCCTACTTAGAAGAATTTTGTGTTTACTATTGATAGTAAACTTGAAAATAATGCAGTATCTGTCTATTTGCCGTGATAAGAATGTTTGTGTTAAGATGCTTAAATACGTTTTAACTTGTATAGAGGTCCTAGTACTTCATGTAGGCCTACCAGGTCGAAGATCAAGTAAAAATAAATTACTGGCGATTTTCGAATACTTCCATTTACAGCGTATGTGGGACTACTACTTTCTTTTTTTAGTCATTAAGTTGAAATTGTTATAATATATTATGTCATGTTTAATTTCATTTTCCAGATGCCGCTGACAGTACAAAGTATGAAGGGACTAAGAAAGGCAAACGTAAACAGTCTCTGAGAAGGAAAAACAATCTATCCGATAAACTGCAGGATCTCTTTTGTCTAGGAGGAGACGGATTGGAAACTGACATATATCCGTACCTTGTTTGTAACCAACCTGAAAACTCGAATTCCTCGACTATATTAAACAATGATTTCACATTTTTACACCTTGTACCTTGGAAAGTAATATTTGAATTTGAAGAGTTGGGAACAGCTTGTGATCAGTCGATCTATAAATTTTTTGTTGACAACCTTCAGGCCGCCGTAAATGTACGATTCGTTGATGAGTTCGATGCTTCCAAAAAAGGTGAAGAGAATGTAGAAGATACGATCAAAAATTCCTGTGTCCCAATGTGGTTCTTTGCAAATGGATATGAAGAACTAAACCGGCCGGTGCTTACAGCCAAGGATTGGAGGCGTCAATATTCGGAAGGTTTTAAAGAGTCTTTGAGAATGGTGTGCCGTCAAACTCCCAAAGATCGCGTAGTTGTTGTCTTTCTTTTACTCTCAGAAAATTACAACGTAATGCTTGCAACCTTCGAAGAATTTTCTTCTAAGTTTCTTGACAACTGGCTCCTCATTGCAGAATCTGACAAACTTTGCAGCAAATGGAAGGATGAGCTAATTCGTCGCGACCTAGTGGATGAACATACATTTGAAGATCATAGTGTTATTGGAATGCCTTGGTCACATGTAAGCTTCACATTTAAAAACATCTTCCATGACAAAGCGCCCAAGCTAAAGGATATTCCATCATCTACTGGCACTCTTATACCATTAAGCCTGAAGTTTGAAAACAGTCTAACAGATTTGGAGATTGTAGGATCCAGTGATATCACTAACGTAGCAGGACTTGCAGACAAATTTGTCGAGGATGAAGTTACAGAACTTGTGAGAGAAGAATCAAGAGATGCCGAAGAAAAGTTCTATCGTGGTGAGCAAGTTTCATGGAGCAATTTCTACTTTAAAACCCATGTCATGAAACGCGACTTATTTAAGAAGCTAAATAATAAAGTGGCAGAGTTTCTAGCGGGAAACGATATCGACGAAGATCAGCGAGTTGGTAGAGTTAATTTGTATCATCAACCAGCTGCAGGTGGATCGACTCTAGCAAGAGAAGTGTTGTGGGAGCAAAAGTCACACTATCGTTGTGCGGTTCTGAAACATTTAAGCGACAAAACTGTTGACCAGATATTTAAATTTCGAGCTTACGAAGACGCTAACCCTAGGCCAATATTACTTCTAGCGGATAACTTTGAGATCGAGCAAGTTGCTTCATTCATGGAAGATTTAGTAAATGAATCCAAACCACACGTTGAAGGCTACGATCAGGTTCTATTTGTTGTCCTAATATGCTTGCGTAAGTCAAGTGGACAGCTATCCGGGAACGAAAATACATTCAAGCTGTACAGTAAGCTCTCTGTAGATGAACTCGCCTGGATACATAAAAAATGGGAACAACTGGATAGCGATTATCAGCAAAGCAAACAAAGAAATCCTAGAAATTTTATTTCATTCAATACACTAAAAGAAGATTTTAACAAGGACTACATCGAGAGAACAGTCCAAGAATTAGTCAAACAAATTGACAGGCCACAAGAAAGGATTCTGTTGAAGTATATATCGATAATAAATACTTTTGATTTGCAGGTTCGACCATTGCCGATTTCAGGTTTTGATAGCATTATGTCAGAGACGCGTTGGGAGAAATCAGCAAGTCAACCACTGCGAATGCTTCTGAATGAAGTGTCAGGTCAGGGTCTAAGTGAGAATAGAAGTGTTCGCATTATCAACAGTTTGCTTGCTGAACACGTGTTCAAAGCGCTTTGCTGTTCTAGAGACAATTTCGGTTTGTCCGAAAATGAAGGAAGTGTAATGATTGAACTACTAAACTCAAAGATATTCAAATCATTAGACGGTCCGTCAGAGAAATTGCTTAAAACTGTGCGTGCTCTGGTGAAGACAAGGGCAAAGAAGACCAATGGCATGCCCGTTCATAAATTTTCACCTCTAATACAGGCTATAGTTAACGATAGAAAGCAAAGTATTTCGATTGCCGCGGCAGTGCTAGAGCTGGTATTTGAGTTATCGGATGACCCGTTTGTGGCACAACAAATAGCGCGACTCTTCATACATTCTAAAAACTGGAATGAGGCAATTAGGTATGGCGAGATTATAACCTCCCAGAGTGGATTAAGAAATTCTTTTCTCTGGGATACATACGGACAGATATTCAAGGCTCAACTGATAGAAAAGTATCATGAATGTTGCGAGAAGACCGGCAGGCTTATAGATGTGACTCTAATGCAGGATGAAAGCACATGTGAGAGTTTGAAAATTGGATTTCAAGCTATACACATATTTAGGCAGGCGCAAGAAATTAGTCAGAAAGAACCCAAGTCTTGGAACAACGCTGGCTATCACGGAGAAATAGAAACCACCGCGCGCATGATGGACTTGATGAATTTGATGAAAGGCCTTGATGACACATCTACATTGAGACGGTTTCTGATTGACAAAGAATTTGTTCCAAGATGTGTTGAAGGTTGGAATAAAGATCTTATTAGTAAGGTGAAGGATTTACCAAGAACAGCAGATCAAATACTTGCAAGGTTAGATGACGAGAATCTTCAACTAAAAGCTGACTACATTGATGAGAGTGAGAGAAAGAAATCTTTTTTTCAAGAGGATCAATTAATGAAGAATAGAGAGAGTATTAATGCATATCTCTGCGAAGATTCTGTTGATGCACCAAGTGATTTCACATCGGAGCAAAAATGTCACTTTTGGAGACGTAGAATTATGAGATTGCGGGGTAATACACTCAGACAACTCTTTGATATCAGGGGATCAGAAACAGCAGTTAAGACTCTCGAGGAGATCAGAGTTTCTGCTAAGCGTATCATTGACACAGGACCTCCTGAGCCCAAAGATCTTCAAATTTACATCGGGGTTTCCATTGTTCTTTGCACTCTTAACGTTACTAAAGATATAAATGAAGGAGAACTTATTGAATTTAGCAAAACCCTATACACGACCAGGCATCACGGTAGTATGAATGAACTTGAGCCGTATGTGTATGCTTTTATGCTAAATTGGCCAGTAGGTTTAACCACTTCAAATAAGGCGCAGCTCGATGCCAATATTTTGCAAGACATAATGGCACTATGGAAGGAGAGTTTTTTGCGAAAATATCCAAGAACACGAGAAGAGCGCAGAAGAGAGACTACATTATTTTTCCTCTCAAAAGGTACTGGAATACTGAGATATATGTACGAAGGGCAACTTAAAGGTGGCTACAATCGTGTCCGCAATGCCCAATTCTGGAATTCGGCTCATGTATCAGCCAAGCTTGAACCTCTGCCAGGGATATTGGAGCGCGACGGATGCACAGTTCGAGTAGCATTGAGATCCAAAGGTAATAAATATTGCATCTCGATTCCAACTTCATATCCAATGCGCAATTCTGACTTGCTTCACAAGGAAGTACATTTCTATTTGGGGTTCACCTGGTCTGGACCAAAGGCCTACAACGTTAGAGAAACTTGTGTACCTTTAGCAAACACATCAAGCCCTGAAAATTGTCGAGGAAATACGAATCAAGGCATGCGCGAAGAAAATAGACATCAAACGTTCTTCAGAAGTACAACTATGGGATTTAGGGGACCAGGGCTTCCATCAGCAACAACAGCCGCACAGCCCAAAAGTTCTGCCGAAATGTGTCAATACTTGCCGCCACCAATCAATGAACAATTCAATGAAAAGATCCGAAAACTCAATGAGAAAGGGAATGCAATCAGACAGCAGATTGCTAAAGAGAAAAGGCAACATGGATGCTACTCTTCTCATTATTTGGTAAAGTATAGTCGTTTGATGTCGGATATTTCTATTTTATAGACCTAGTCAATAGTCATACAAATACGGCTTTCACTTTTTGGTGTAGCTAGTTAACTACTACAACTGTTACACCTTGTTTTGCAAAATTTTGGTTCTTTGAATATTTAAACTCGCAAAAACTTATACGTTAACTTTTATGTCATGCTAAGAACTGCGCGTTTTCAACGGTAGCCCCAACTAAGCGATGCAGAGCACAGCTAGCAATTTTCATTTTGTTATGGTGAGATCGCCACTCTACAATATAATAATACGTCAGACTTGAGCTTAACTTCACAATCTTCTGAAGTCGTCACCTACTATGTACAAGTTGCTTCCAATTAGCCGACCCACACAGAGATTTATCATGGAGGACTTGTTTGATAAAATTTATTAGCTCATTTAAAAGTTTATCCTTTGATAATTCTTCTCTAAAAATAATTATTATTTACCTATAATAGATACAACGTCCAATCAAGACGTAGGGCCTACATGTATCGCTTTGTTAAACATTGTAAAATATATAATACTGTGGGCCTTTATTTACAATAATTATCTTCTTCTCAGTTACCGGTATTCTAAAGCTCCTGAAATACACATAAGTTATCTAAATTATTCTTCAAACCGCTAAGGGATCGTAATCGAGCATAGGACTTTATTTACGTCATTGTTCTTTATTTTAAATTTGTATTTACAGTTCTTATTAGATCTGCCTGTAACTCCAGTCATCATGGCATTATCGTTTGACCACTAAACTTACCTCAAATATTTTCAGGGTGATCTGCGCGTAATTCACATTGAGAAGGAAAAACTGATAGAACAACAGCGGAAAGACACGAAGGGAGCAGAATTCTGATTCCGAGATGATTCAGTTTCATCTCGTCAGTGATGTCGGTGTAGCAGTAATGCTATGACGAAGGGCCATTCTACTCGTGTGGACACATAGACTCATAGAGGCAGGGTCGGATTTATGGTGGTGGAGGCCCATGTACAACTTTTTGGTGGAGGCCCTGGCAATAATCCTAATTTTAGAGTGCTATCATAATTGGACGGTGTTTTGCAGAACTGATCCACAGAGAATTTCTTAAAGTTCAGATAAATCACTATAAAGTTTGAATGAAATTGAAAAACATTATTTTTGAGCTGTATAGCTATAGATAAGAGTCTCGGCTATATTTATAAAGCATAAAAGAAACATTTCTTAAATGTCTTCCAAAATTTTAAACTCATTTATGTGAACTCCTAAAAATAATCTGTGGATCAGTTCCGCGTAACACCGTCCAATTATGCTACCATGAAAAGTAGCATAGTAGCCTACCAGACCAACTTGACTACTATCACGTTTTTACATACCTAGGCTACAAGACATAAAATTATTAACTGAAGCCGTTCTCAACCTTTTTCGGCTCACGGACCACTGCATACATTTTTTCCTTGGCCACGGACCACTTAAATTTGTTTCCTCAATCATAGACTCCTACAAAAACTATGCAATTGGAGTACTAATGGAGTTCCGCAATTGTATTAGCTAATGCTCTTGTCCACTCCAAGATCGATTAGTGCAATTCTTTGCTTAATGGTCTGCCTAACACTTCAATCGTCCGCCATCAACGAGTGCAGAACTCTTTAGCACGTATTGTTTGCAAACTACACAACTCCGCTCTCATAGCAAGCCTTCTAAAAGGTCTGCATTGGCTTCCCATCCCAGAACGAATAAAATACAAGATTGCCTCTCTAACCTTTAAGACTCTCAATTTTGGTAAACCTTCATATCTTGCTGAGCTAATCACGCCTTATAAACCATCTCGCAGTCTTCGCTCATCTGGCACTAATCTCCTTAATATCCTCGATATACGATCATCTATAGGTAGGAGATCGTTCAGTTTTACCGCTCCAACACTATGGAATTCTTTGCCACAAGATCTTAGATCATGTAC
>JAQFZF010004065.1:0-10847 GCA_034695365.1 Enchytraeus norvegicus
AATCCCCCCAACTCCCCCCCCCCCCCGTAAATCCACCATGGGTTTCACCTTGCCTTTAGCAGTGTTTGACTTAGTCGACTTTCACGAAACACGTACTGTTATCTGAATTATTCTCATATTTCCAGGTTTCAATATGGGAGACATACTATTAGGCCTACATGTATTTGTATGTGTGCATATAGAGAGATGTACAGACTTTCAGCATTGATTTGACGCATATGTTTGTGTACGTATAGAAAGATGCACAGACTCTCAGTTTCAATGTGTAAGCAGTGTTGGGAACGCAACATCTTGTTTGGCACAAAGCCAAAGATGTGACGGTATCGCTCAATGTGCAGATGGGTCAGATGAATCTCAGTGCTGTGAGTTTAATACTATTAATTTCAATCAATCGATATACACTGGCCGATGCGCTAACCAATGTGCCACAGAGACGTGCAGTGGCAAGTAAATTCAATAAATAAATTTGTTTAATTGAAGCACGTTTATGGTTTGTGCTTTATTGCTATGAAACATCGTGCTTAAATATGTGACAGTCATTGATTTCTTTTTCGAACTAACGCTAACAGTCTCTTAAAATATGTTATAATCAGCACTGTCATTTATTTTTTGAATATTTGTCAGTTTCTAACGGAGCTGATGGAGCAGCGAATCCCGGTGATATCACAAAACCTATTTCGGTGATTGTGAATGGACCAACGAACAACTACATCTGTGCTGATGGCTGGAGTAAAACCTGGAGTGACGTTGTGTGCAGACAAATGGGATATGGGTATGCTATTTGTTAATGTTGTGCAACAAAATAAATGTTTAGAGAAATAAATAAACTAAGTAATCGTATGGTAGAGTGTGTTAAATTATTTTAATGTTAACTGTGTTAATAAGCCTATCATACTGCAATGCTACCTACATTGGTCCTACAATGATGGTATACAAATATTTCAGGTTAATCCATTTAGTGTTCATGTAACATGATGAAAACTCTCCATTTGGCTAGTATAGACTATGTCTATTGGTCCCTCGTAACGGTTTCAGTGTTGATATTTCTGGTTACGAAACTGGAGAGAAAGGCTAAAAAGGCTAAAGCTGAATTTCAAGCCAGGTTCGCGGCTCAAGGGCTACATCAGCGACGGGAGAGAACTGGGATTCGTTCCGCAGTGATAGTGTTAGCCTAGTCCATTGCTTGAATCTAGTAAAAAAATAGTAAAAAGATTATTTCGGTCAAGTGGGTTCAGGAAAATTGAGAATTCATCCCACCGACAACTTCACGTTCGTAAGAAGCGAACGAAACTGATACGGCAGTGGAGACTTGATGGCCATGTGAAAATGATTTCTGTGTAAAAGACCAATTACCAATTCAAATGCCAGTATTGCGGAGGTCTAGGCTTCCACGTAATTTGTGGAGTTGCTTCATGACTGCTTGAGTCTCCATTGTCTCTTTATGGGTATTAAACAAGCATCTGATGCTTTCTGACCCAGGAAATGTTAAGTGTGTTACGTATCATTTTCACCTATAGTCTCTGACCGACAGAGACAACTAAACGTCTTTAGAGATTCGACTTTAGAAACGGAGTTTTTATATCCTTATATTTTTACGCATGACATACGCATATGCTAGTTACTTTCTTAGTTGCTGTTTTTGTGTTTTATAATTTTTCACAACTCCGTGATTAATCGTAGGCCTATCGCTACCTTTTGATATCGGGGCAATGCTGCTAGCGCAGATACACGGTAAACTTATCAAACATCGATGCTGGGGTTATCCTTTGAAGACTAGCCTGGGTCTCAAAACTCGTATCACGCCCTTCTAAGGCGAACTCTCTACGAACGCGCGAAACCCCCTCTTGCTGAGATATATAAGTATCGAGATTTCAATATATCCAATGATAGATTTATTTTTAAAGTGCGTTAACTACCTTAGGTAGAAAATATGGTAGAATGTCAATCTCTTACAGCACAACTTTGTTGTGATTATAAATAATAGCAAGCTTGCACTAACTTTGAATTAACTTTATCTTTTACATTTAGTTGAAACTGTACATGGTAGAAACCATTTCAATTTGTGTGTCAGAAATCAATTTGATGTGTCACTTCTCATTACATGTTGCAAGCCCCGTCTCCCTCATTATATTTCGCGTGCTCTGCAATGGCAGGTCCCATGTGCGCATTCATTTTCATACACATATTTCGCACTCAACTAATGAGCACTTCGCTGACCAACAAGCAAGCACATAGGTATAGAGTTAGTCATTCCTCAATAGTCTCCGCATGTTGATATTAAACTATCTATCTCTAGTACACTGCCAAATGCAGGTCCAAGGTACATATTCTGAAACACAATCTGCTATCACGCTCACTAATGAGCACTCCATCGATCACCAAGTTGATTCCATCAAAAATGCCATTCCTTTACCGCACCTAAAATGTAACCTTTTTCTTGGGTTTATATTAATAGTTAGCTTACGTTTAATTGTGCATATTTTTGTTCTTATTTCAGTGACTCTGCCTCAACTTTCAATAACTTGGCAATTCCTACAAACGGAAAAGTTGTAAAATTGAATGCCACCACTTATTCTTCCTCAAAAGGAATTCTCCCTTCATTGGCGGCTAGTGGGTTTGTACTTTCTCTCGCATGTAAGTATCGTATTTTGATTTTTATATATTAGCGATGTGAAAATGATTTAAATTAATTAGATTACATGAATTACTGAAAGCGATTTTATTAGATTACAGGACTTAGTGAAAGCGATTCTATTAGATTACAGGAATTACCATCTTTTTATACCGTAATACTTAAGATAATATTTAACAATAGGTCAGTTTTACTCGCATTGAAGTTATATTCTTAGATAGGTCTAAATCTTAAAATAAAATAAAGTTTAGATAAGAATATAAGCTTATAGGTGCAGTATAACCGTTGAGCTAATATAACGTCGCTACAAACGTTTCAGAACCAATAATAATATTATAACAGTAAGGCTCAGTTGGTCAGCGCGTCAGCCAGTTTGTGTCGACATTTGCGCAGAGGTCCGGGTATCGATTCCCTGTAGACCAAACAGAGAGTAAAACCTCGGATGTACAACGGGTCAACCAAGCCCTCCATTCCCCTCGGGGTCGGTTAATTGGAAGCAATTAGTATGTAGTAGGTGGCTGCCTCAGAAGATTGCGAAAGGTAAACACGGGTCGGGCGTATGGTTCTTTGGATTAAAAGTGGGGCTGGCGACCTTGCCGCTAGATTAATGTCAATTGTCAGATGTGTGCTGAACGCTTCGAAACGAGATCATCTCCATAACCTAGAGGTCAATTCAGACCTATCGTGTACCATTACCTTTACTTTAAGGTTGTTTATTTAGAGTTACTGTGTCATTTTGCATAGACCGGCCCTTATAAATATTTATATTGATTGATTGATTTTATTGTTTGAATTTGTAGAACGTGCACATCGAATCATGTCGTTGGTATCAGCTGTCAACCTTTGCGTTAGTGAAAAGTAGTGTATTTTTTTATGTGTAAAAGTAATTAAATTTTATTAAGTTAGACCGTTATTAAATTTTCTACAAAATTAATGTGAAATCAATAATAGATAATGTTTTTTAAACTTATAAGTTCTGTCAATATCTCTGTCTCTGTCTCTGTCTCTCTCCCTCTCCCTCTCTCTCTCTCCCTCTCACTCTCCCTCTCCCTCTCCCTCTCTCTCTCTCTCTCTCTCTCTCTCTCTCTCTCTCGGTGCATTGATTAAAGGCAGGTCCCTGGTATAAAACTGTAGAGTTTGTATGCCATATTTCTTGGAGATTGCCTAATTTTGTTTTCTGAGGGATATCTTTAACCAGTGACTGTGTCAGTCTGCTTCTACACGTGCATCTTTCGATTCGTATGTTTGCGGATTCAACACGGCGATGTCCAAGATATCTGTCATTATACTAATTATTTCAACATAAATAAATATCAGGCTACTAATTATCATAAGTACTCCTGCCCTTCAGTTGATCACCAGGACAATCAGGTCACTTAATAAGACACTGCAGTTTCGGCTTACCAAAATATTGTTCTGTCTGTCTGTCAAGGCCTGATACCAGGCGCAGATTGAGGGGGGGGGCATGACACCCCTCGAGCCGAGGGGGGCCAAGAAAAAAAGTTGAATGTCAAGAATAGGCAAATTTTTAAAAATTGTGCATTAAATCCACATAGTTTTCCGTTTTGGCCCCCCCGGCCCCCACTGGATTTTGTCTGCCCCCCTCATTTTTTTTGCTTGACCCCTCCCTAAAAAATACATGTAGTTCCCCCCCCCTTAAAAAATCCTAAATCCACCACTGCCTGATACTAAGCATCTGACAGAGTAAAATAGTTTCGAAAATAATTTGATTAGAATTGTCTCATAGATAATACGCGACAATTCTAATTACATTTTCAAAAAACTATTATTTAGCGGTAATACAGTAATATATCCGGTTAATCTTCTGTTGATCGCTAATTTGTTAATTTTGACGTTCCTGATATCATCTGTTGGTTGAGGAAGCGGATGTTAAATCTATATTATTATCATCAGCGGGGTACATGTTAGTGTCTTCGGGGCTTTATTCTTTTTCCAATTATCTGTATATTGTTACATATTTTGCTGACTTGATTCATGCGAAATAAATTCAATTCAATTATTATTTTCTATACTCTTAGCCTGTGGAATGAGAGCGGTCTCCTCCAACACAACCGGGCCTTACATAGTAAACGGTCAGGAAGCCGTGCTGGGGGCCTGGCCCTGGCAGATCTTCCTACTGGTGAGGCTCACTGATAGCATAACATTCTGCGGTGGGTCCCTGATAGCTGATCGATGGGTGCTCACTGCCGCCCACTGTGTTACTCCAACTCCGTACGTAACATTGGCTTCTTCACTTATTCTTAATGTAAAGGCTATTGTCTAATTTTGTTTACTGAAATTTGATAATTTCCCATTTGTTCGGTATCAAAAGTTGCAGTTAATTATGCATCTTATTTGATGGTAATTAAATTGATACTGTAATAATATAATTTTTATTTGCCTACAGTTAACAGAAAACGTTGCCTTAGACAGTGGCGATCAATGAATATTTTCTAAGTTTATTAATTTTCCAATAGAGAGATGGGGTGGGATTCTGTGTGTTATCTGCATTTGCTTTGGGTAGGTTAAATAGAGACTAATCGAGGGGGTGCCAAGGGCCCACATATGGTATTTTTAATAGGTCAAATTGTAATAATTTTCAAATCGAGGGGCCGCCATATCCCCCGCCCCTCTAAATCCGCGGCTGGCCTTTAATGTTGCGCGTGCGACATTTTTACCTACAGATTGCCTGGAAATGTAGCAGTTCAAGCTGGCTCCATCTACCTCTCCAACACAGCTGATAAGGACGCCAAGAAACTCCTGATAGACAAAGTGATAGTCAACTCAGGTTACACAGAGAGCACAACGCGTAACGTTATAATCAACGACGTGGCTCTGCTCAGACTCGCACAGCCCGTGACGTTCACTGACACAATACGACCAATCTGTCTCGCTGCGCCTGATGTCGATCTCAATAAGTTCAAAGTCTGCGTGGCCACGGGGTGGGGACGAATCAGATCCGATAGAAGTATGTTTTAATCGTGATCGTTTGTTGTTCTATATTTATTTCTTTATTTATTCTTTGCCATCGACACTTGTTAGCATTAGGAAAATTATAGTACATGATAAAACATGTCTATTATATAGGATATGTATAATGAACATGTTACAACTAGCTATCTTGAGCTTATGTAATTTATTAATTAGAAATCCAAAGAAAATATCTATGTTATGTACCTTGATGAACTGTCATTACCTCAATTTTGTCTCAGTCAAAATTTGTCCTCGGATTTGCATTTAAATTTTCCATGTCTATTTTCCATTTCCCTTGCCCCAAACTGCAAGTTGATGCAAAAAGTGTTCACTCACATTTAGGTTTTTGTAAATCTAGATATGATATGATACGATATGGCAATGAATGAATTATCAAAATTGTGCCTAACGGTTATCTCCACTTTACTTCTATATCTCTCTATCCATATGTTTTACATGATAATTACATGCAGGAATCGAAGGATATTAATTTGATTGTGTGTGGTGTGATAGATGTCTAGATTTATATTAGATATTAGAAATCTAGACATCTATAATTCTAGATAAATAAATAATTCTACAATATATATTGTAGAATATACACATTTTAAAGGATGATTTAACGACATTTTTATGTAGCCCTCTGCCAGAGAGCAGGTCCAAGGGGAACCCTTACATCAATTAAACCCTTACATCAGTTAATGCCGGTGGAGGTAGTCTAGTGGTTAGCGTGGTGCGCTCAGGCGTGAGATGAATGAAGAATCGTGGGTTCAAGCCCAGCTCAGACTACAGAAATATAATAATGCCACCGGTACTGGTTAATCGTGTATCAGCGCTTGCTGCATTAGTGCGCTCTTTACGGCAATGGTACGATTAACCAGTGGGAAGGAAGACTACAAAAAACAGAAACTAAGCAAGGAAACCATGAAAACACGTGCGGTTGACATGTGTGGAATAAAAGAAGATAAAAAAATAATCTCACTCAATTATGCCATCAACCAACTGAAACGATGATCTATTTTATTTATTTATTCAAGTAAAAATATAGTTTCTGCAGTGATTTTCAATTGTCCTCTTCAATGTCTGCGTTAGTCGATTCGTACGAAACACGTGCAGGTTTCCGTAATTCTCAAATCTCCAGACCCAGCATGGTACGCTTCAATTTTCCTCAACAAATATGATATTATAAATAAAATATTTTAAATATCATACAACAAATATAAATTAGTAATGACTAATAATAAATTTGTAATAATAATGATAAAATTAAATAAATATATTATTTATTTATATATTATTTTAAATAAATAATTAATGGATAATAATGAATGTCAAATATTATATAGCAAATATAATCTTCTCTTTGCAGATGATATACCGACAACGCTAAGGCAGGGTAAGATGAAGCTAATGACTACTGATGAATGCTATGCCGCCTACCAGACCTTAATTTACGGGGCCCCTTGGACAGCTGCCAGATCTGACTTCAACTACTTCTTATGCGCTGGAAATAATCCGCCCTTCAGAGGCGTCGATATATGTCAGGTAGTTATAGAAATTACACCTTTAAAATACTGGAAAAAATTACATGCCGTTCAGAAATTTGTCACATTTCTGAACAATTGGAGCATAAATTGATTATTCTCGGCTCAAGTTATGAACTTCAGGAACAGTTTTGGAAACTAATGGTTCTGACATAATTTCTTATCTACTACATTATGAAATTGTGCATTCGTCCGGTCTACAGTTATTCAGCCTAGCAACAGGTCATAGATACGACGTTCAGAAATCATAATAATAATAATGATAATAATAAAGGTTTAACGTCCATTTCCTCATCCAAGAATGTTGTCAGGAACGTCGTTAATGTTAACATTTGCTATTCACTAATGATATTTATTCGGAGAGTAAGCATATAAAATCTGTTATAATTTTTCATCACCAACACTAGTGATATTTTCTTTTCAATTTGCATCATATTTTTTTCGCCCTTCCCAGCACTTCCTGAGTACTTCCATATGGGGCCTATCCCCCGTTGAAGTAGGCCGGGGCCGCATTGCAAAATGCGGTCCTGTGAGCTTCAGCTTTCAATGGCACCACGGCCGGCACCGTGGGTGAGCAACAACAACAGCGACAATTATTGTTTCCGTAGGCCTAATTAAAATAAAGATAAAAATAATAGAAATAATCAAAAATAAATATATAGAAATAAAAACGAATATCGGGAGGGCACTGAACACGATCGAAAATGTTATGGATAGTTAAAGTTTCGTGACAATAATCGGGAAAATCTTTCTTTTGAAGAATTGTAGGTTTGAACATTTCCTATGAAAGATAAAAAGATTAGTCTTGCGAAATTCTACAATTACAGTTAGTAAGTAATATAAGTAAAATTTATTATTGCTATATAACGAACCTAACTGATAATTTGGAGTGCCACGTAAGTGCTGAAAACTCTTTGGTCACTTGTCGGTTTTTCTAGATACTTTTGTCACTTTACGCTGTTTTATGATAATGTGTTTTGAAGGACGTCAAAATATTAAATAAATAAATAAAATAACAATTTCGTAAGAACCTTGTTTGTTAAAACAGGGTGACAGCGGTGGTCCACTGGTTTGTCAGGATCAGAACAATGTGTGGACTCTGGTGGGAGTCACCAGTTTCGAGTTTGACGAGTGTCATATGAGCATCTTTGCCAGAGTGTCCTATTTCAACAGCTGGATCTCAACTCAAATGTCTTCAAACCCATAATTTAATAACTATTCGTTTATACATTTAGATAATTGTAATTATTGGGTGCAGTGTGATATCTGATATAGGAATTGCATGTATTTAATTGCATGAGAGCTTTTCTATTTGTCTATTATTTATATTTTTCTCCCTCTTTAATCATAACGCCATCGAGCGACCAAATGAGTTTTTGCATAAGTTAGTTTTTCACAAGGTGATTTTGTAGTAGGCCTACTAATTAAATGAAACGACAATGTACTGAAATTATAGTCTTAAATAGTTTTGTGTTGTCGACTTATATGATCTAACGTTGTGGGATTTACAACAAAAACACGTTTACTTAGGCTACGGTCATCAGTGAATACATTTTCAAATGCCATGAGTCCAAAACATAAACATCTGTATTTGAAATTGATTCTAAATTAAATGGAGCAAAACCAAGAAAGAAAAGTGCACACAATTAATGTTTTTATACCTGACTTAGTCGATTGTGTTGATTCTTTTTTTATTTTTTTATTTTATTACCCTGGGTATAAAGAGCCCGGTGGGTTTTATAAAAGCGATACTGTGTTGATATTGTGTTGATTATTGTTACTATAATGGTTACAGTTTTTCGGATCAGTTCTCTAACTAGTCAACGTGAGGTAATGATTTTTAACAATGTCGCAAACAGGGTTTTCGTTAAAAAAGCTGGCTAATAAATTATTTATAATAAATGTGGGTTGGACAGATTAGATTTCGTGCATATCAGATTGAAGCTTTATATAAATTTTCTTAGAAATAATTTGACCTCGAACAATTTAACTTTAAAGTACTTGTTGATACGAAATGCTTTATCTGATTCTGACTCTTTGTGTAAACGAAGCATTATACTTGAAAATATCAGAAACCTAGTTTTCAATAATCTTTCTAATGGACATTTTATAAGAGTAATCCACGATACTTTTGATGGGGTCATAGCCTCATCAAATTTTATTATGTTTGGTTGTAGCCTATGCATGACCGAAACTTTTAGATAATGAGTAATAATGTAAGAAGGTTTTTTTTTAAATATGTGTGTGTGTGTCTGTATGAGTGTGTGTGAGAATTAGATTTTGTTTAATTAATGCACTATAGGGCCTATTATGTTATATAAAGTTTGGCGCACTTGTTATTTAGTTTACGTTCGAATATTGTTAATGTTGTCTCTATTACCCTGTATTTGTTACTAATAAAGAGATACCTATTGTGCACTTCATTTTTATATAATAATTTGTTATGAAATTAATAAATTATTATATTATGTAATTCTAAAATAGAATATTATATTATGTACGCTAAAATAGAATTTACGTTTGCTAATTAATTATTGATCCATTATTGTACCGTACACTAGAGTGTACAATAAATTTAAAAATAAATTTAGTTGATTTTTAGGTACGGTATTGAATATCAGTGTCAGATATTATATCTGTGATTTTATATTTTTGATCTGCTTTGTACACCAAGATTTAATTCCGTCTTCCTTATACATCAGTATTTTATAGACAAAAGATTGTTAGATAATTTATTGTGTACTGTGTATAGATTCCTTGTACATCAGTATATATAGACAAAAGATTGTTAGATGATTTATTGTGTTACAAGTACTCTGTAGATTCCTTGTACATCAGTATTAGATCTACAAAAGATCGTTAGATGATTTATTATGTACTGTGTATAGATTTCTTGTACATTAGTATATAGACGATAGATTGTTAGATGATTTTATTTTCTACTGTGTATAGATTCCTTGGTTCAGATTGTAGTGGATGAATCTCGTAACATTCTGTATACGCGTTCTGAGAGTGGAACAATTCAGGTATTGCAATAATCAATTCGATGGAAATTTTGCGTCCAATTTATTATTTGAAAATGGCATTGGAGACATATCCAGTATCATATGTACTACCAGCCTGTCCACCAAAATTGTACTAGTAAATACGAATGCTGCAAGAGAAAATAGATGCTTGTCTAGATTATCTTTAAATGAATATATTTCTAATAACAAAAATCTAATGCTTAAGTGAAACTAAAAAACCTAAAATAAAATATAAAATAATACCTAAAAACCTTCATTAGGTTTTTTTGCAGTTCACGATAGATGCATTCAGGTAATATAATAATAATAATAATAATAATAATAATAATAATAATAATAATAATAATAAAGATGAATGTCCGTTTCCTCATCCAGGGATGATGTCAGGGATGTCCCAACAGCATATATCAAACAAGTCGTTTCACTCAAAAGGATTTGAAAAGATAAATGGCTGAGGGGAAAACTAAAACAAAATTAAAATAACAAGGTCAAAAAAAATAATAGACATGATTATATAGTTGAACTCTATTTTAGTGCTTTATTAGAGGAATCAACAGAATATTGAGTTTTATGTATCAGATGCAAGTGCCAAGTTGCTAAAGAAGTTAATTATGATGTTTTTCTGTTTCTTAGAAAAAACATTTATTTTTGAAGAGTCAGAATTTGCTTTTA
>JAQFZF010004066.1:0-10847 GCA_034695365.1 Enchytraeus norvegicus
AGGATTTACTATAGGATTAATACTATAGGATTTACTATAGGATTAATACTATAGGATTTACTATAGGATTAATACTATAGGATTTACTATAGGATTAATACTAGAGGATTAATACTATAGGTAATACAATAGGATTAATACTATAGGATTTACTATAGGATCAACTCGTCAAGCAGAAGTACCGTTTTTAAAAGTATGTTGGCCTATAGGCTATCTACTTTCTCTCGCAATCACAAACTAACAATGACGGTTGTAATAATTCTTTACGATTTCTTTTTACGAGTAATTCTACTGAAAGTCGTGCCTACGCTGGTGTCACATAGAAAGCTTCACTAATTCGCTGGATTTAGTTTTCTCTGAATATATTTTGTTATTAAAAAGTGGAGTATTTTGAAAGCATGTATTATTTAGAAGCTTTGATTCAAGAACAAAGAAGAGAACAGAAGCTTCGAAATGATGTCGCTTGATATTAATAATATATTAGCAGACATGAATCGATGGGGCTCTCTTATAGCATTCTACATAAAATACGATGTGTACAAAGTGCCGAATCTGTTCAATAATTTAGCTATACTGCTTATAATAGTGCTAGGCGCAGCTGATATTGCATATAGAGGTGAAGTGCGTTATGTAGGCCCTATTAAGACACGACACAGGCACTAATAGAAGCATAGATTTCTATAATATTGCTCTAGCTCTAGCTAGAGCTAGAGCAATATTATAGATATCTATGAATAGCAGACCCACAATCATAATTCATGACACTATCAATCTCCTTAAGCATAGCCTTAGATCATAGTAGACGGAAGCCGATTAATTATCTATTGTGCTGGTTCAATTCATGTTCGAGATTTAACTTTGCGATGGATTTCTCCAAAATTCAACCCCGAATGTAGCGGTGCAAATCTAAATCTAAAGATCTTCGACGATGCCAACTGAGGCTATATAATCGACATTGATGTCAACATCCTGGGGTAATTTAGCCTACTCCCCAAAACCTTTACTTATAAATATTTCAAATAGCTAATCTCATCTGAAACGTTAATACATACTAAAAAATTACAAATAAAAAAACGCCAAATTTAACGTCCGTTTCCGTACCAATAGGATACTCTCAGAGACGAATCCGAATTGAATTTCTCTTAAAACTAGAATTAATGACATAGCTCTAATTTACTGCAAATATTAAATGAATGTATCGGTTACCAGTTATTTCAATTAATTAATAACTTACAATTAATATTTATCTGCTCCTCTTACACTTGTTGGTTCACAGTTTTGCTTAATTTACTTCTATTTTCTTTTTTTCTTTTCTAAATTTAGTTTTTTATTGATCACCATAGTTCACTGTTTTAATTGACCTGTAGTGTTTGTCATTTATCTTTGTATATTGTACAGTAACTGTACAGGGTTATCTAAGCCTTTTTGGTGGTCTATAATAAATAAATAAATAAATTGTGACTAGAACAGTGTCTTTCTGCTTCTCATGCAAGAGTGTTACCGATTTGACCATCCAAGTCCATCCGGGAATCGGTAACGTCGGGTGTGCTCAAGTGTAAAATAGTTGCAAGGAAATTTTCCACATTTCTGTGAAATGCAATTGAAAAATTCGCACATTCATCCCGTACGTCTTTCGTACAATTCCATTGAAGAAAGGCGAGCGATCAACAGCGAACAGACCACAGAGGTCCTCAGTGGGCGAAATGAGCATTTCAAGAAGAGGGGGGGGGGGCTAATTCCTCAAAACGTTTTACAAAATGGAGTCGGTGCTAGCGCTTTCCAACGGTGACAGGTTGGGAGCGGACGTTTCAAAGGATAAAGCCGAGTTTAACGACAGTTTCATCTCTCGGAAGGCTATCACCGACAAGCGAGCCTAGAATTCGAACTGCGAAACCTACTGATCCCCGATCGGATATCTAACCGATCGCCCACTGACTCTAGCCCGTTTGTGAATAGGTACTCCCCCTCCTCCCAACATTCCGACAATTCACACCCTTTTCGTCCAAACACCCTTACAAGACGGGTCAATGGTCAGACCTCAGTGGAATTCAATCCATACGTCCTGGTTTATTGCCTCTTGGAATAGACGTGAATAAATCTGCTCCAGTGAGCCAACAGTCTAACACCAGTGGAAAACTGAAGAAATGAATGTCTTATCCAGGTTGGATAGAGTGGTCGGTAGCACGCTTGCTCGATAAGCAGGAGGCATTGGTAAAAGTGCCAGAGGGGTCCGTCTCTCACAGCAGGCGCTATCTATCCTTGGATACAGAAACAGACGTTAAACTTTTTATTTTTGACATAAATTTATACGGCTGTTACAATAAACTCCTTCAATCCAAAGCTCGACTACTGAAGTTCCATAATCAGATTCCTTTCTCTATAATATTAACTTTCTCTGGGCTGAAAATTCATTTCGTAGTGGTGGAAATTTCTGTTAAACAAATTAGAATTTCGAGTAATTTAGTCGCAATTTCATAATAATAATTTATTATTTTTTCATTTTAATTAATTTTAATTAATTTTTCTAAGGTAGTAATCGTTGGCACAGAAATGTGATGTTTTAATTACATTTAATAACAAATTGTAAGCCAGCTACTAAAATAGAAAGATGTAGGCCTACACAGAGAATATTAAATACATAGTAGGCCTGAGCTACAATAGTCTTGTTGTTGTTGCTCGCCCAGGGTGTCAGCCGTGCTGCCGACATCCTCCATCCTCGTCACTGGGGTTGGGAGTGGACATCCAGGGCCTGCCGCCAGGTCTCAAGATAAGATAGTAGGCTCTACAATAATCGTCCACAACAACATCTGTACCCAACATCTTATTTAAATTAATTAAAATCATTAGTTAATTATTAGTTTTATTTAATATTCTGATCGTTCCACCAATGTTTAACTCAAACTGCACATATTATCGAAGTAAATAAAATGATAGAGATATTTAACTGAAAGGCTAAAACAATTAATATTTACAAAAATACAAATCATCGCTTTAAAATATTGAATACGAATACCACACTGAAATTACTTTGCGGCTAGTTAGCATGCACTGCACACGGGACTAAGAACAGCAATTATATAATTATTTAACTAATAAAGAGTTATTATTAGTTACGCATTGCACGAGTAAAAGTGACTATGATATTCCAAAAGCTGATAGTAATACAATGTATTGTAGTCAATGATTATAGTGATACAATTACTTCCATATTGCAATATGAGCAATACTTTACACTGACAGCCAAATCGCCGGATAAAAGTTCACAAAAGTCTACTGCTGATCCATTATTTAGAATTCAAATTTGAAATAAATTGTACATTTGAGATCATGATTAGCAGTTCATTTAAATTTGATCATCATACGACGTCCTTGACATCATCCTTGGCTGAGGAAACGGATGTTAAATCTAATCAATATGTAAATTATTAGAAAATGTTGTCTCAGCAGAAATCGCTTAGCAACAAATGAAAAACATTCCTTCATGATTAGCAATTTACGTTAACTTAGTAGTTCGAATAAGGCATCTTCAGGAACCTCAGCCCACACCTCACGTGCGTTCAGCGCCACAAAGATCTTGCACAAGAGCGAGGGCGTTGACCTGCTGTACAAGAGCTGCGGGTTTGTTGCCGAACCAGTTCTCGTCGCTCCACACGGCGCCCTGCTCGTGGCGAGCTCTAAGAGGATTCTTGCGCCAGTCCAGCAGCTCGCCCAGTCTCACATAGTCCACCTTGCCTCCATTAGCGTCTCCCAATCTACAACACGGTTATTAAATCAAATCAAATAACGATTTAACATCCGGTTCATCGTCTGACGATGATTCAGGAACGTCTCAGACAACATATTTCACACCAGCTGGTCCACTCAACAGTGGAGGCGCCAGAAAAATTTATATGGGGGCGATCGGGGGGGGGGGAGGGGTGAAAACTTAGGATGGGCATATATCGTTATCGATAGCCTAATCATCGATAATTCTTGGGGGAGGGAGCAAATGGGTGGCCAAAAGTTTTCTTGGGGGCCTTCGCCGATCCTGGACCCCATTGGCACCACCCAAACTCAGCCGGAAAGCACATGTTGACAGAGAAATGGGTCATACACGATGCATGCACATTGATCAACACAACTAATCCTTATAAAATAAAAACACCTAAGGAGGATCAACTTAGTTACAGTGGCTGCGCCACACACTGACATCTTTATGAATGTAATATAGAATAACCAATAGGGGTAATTTATATACTACCGTTATATGAGGGGCGATCTGAAAGTCTTGATCATTGCTTAATAATTTGTGAACTACTCATCGGAAATTATTCAAATTTTGAAACATCATTACTCTACATATTACCGACGAATAGCAAAATTTTACATTTATAACATATTTATTTTTCGTTATAGCCACCACTGCACGCAACACCCTGATCTCATAGGTTTCGCCAGATGGCCAGAACATGGCTTGTATATAATGTCACTTCTGCCACCCTTTAAGTCGATCGGCCATCGTCTAAGACTCGGATAACTAAGTGCAGATTCTCCTTAAACTTTTTTTAATCTCTCACTGATTTCCCTTGCAGCAATACCCTCTTCCATAAGAAATTCAATTACAGCTTTTGCTCCATTGGGCCAAAGGGCGTCTATATGGGCGGTAATCTTAAGTATTGATAAGTTGTGCCACCCAGCGAATAAAAAATTTATATTTACCAAATATGTCAGTCTATTTCCAGTTAATGTTACTGCAAAATTTAAATAAATTCTGACGAGTAGTTTTAAAATTATTAAGCAATGATCAAGACTTTCAGATCGCCCCTCGTATATCATAAAGATGTCCTTGCTCTACACCAGGTCGCACGACCTGGTTTAGAAGCCTCCGACCTGGTGTCCGATCTGGCGACCAGACCTGTCTGATTATTGTATTGCTATAGCGTCTCATTCTAAAATGACCTGCCTTTTATTTTCAATGACCTGGTTGCTCGGACGGTCTGGCGCCGCCACTGCTTAGTTATCAACACATTTATTTTCCATTTAAAGCATTTTGCTAGCCTAGTCAATTCATTTCTGGTTTAGCTAGAGGCCTACAATGAAGGCCCCCACATACATGTTACCTCATTACCTTAATGACATTGATAAGCCTAATTTATACTATCATGTGTCATGATGGAAGTCTTTTGATGGGATTAATGATAAAACGGGAGCAACAACTATAATGAACATGATGAAACTGCATGCACGCCAGAAATAAATTCCTTTGAGCTCGAGAGTAGATAGATAGCAACAAATAACAGACTCCTGAATTCTGTGAAGGTCAAAGCAATTATCTAACTTTTTTTCTATAGATCTCTTGGATATAATGAGAATCGATTTCTACTATGGTGCAGATATTGATTTGTTTTGCAATGAATGATATTATTTGCATAATTATTAATTGAGAATAGGCCAACACAGTAGGCCTATAATAGTATGCTGTAACACTCTTTATTCTACTCTAGAATTGATGATCCGCTGCGTACGCAAGAGAAATCTTGTAGGAGGGGGCATGTGGCCCAGTGGCGCGTTCACCAAGAAGGGGGCCGTAGGCGCAAAATATTAAGGGGACCCCTGTAAAATATTTGGACAATGTTTGAACCCCCTCTAAGATTAGGGCTCTAATACGAGTGTTTGGACTTCGGGGCTCAGACACCATCAGAGAACGGGGTCCCATTCAAGCCTCAAAGTTACCCCTGGTCTTGCTCTCTGCCCACCCTCCCCCCTCAACCCCATGACATAGTCGATGCCCCTCTCACACCAGGAGTGAGAAACGTTGAGCCCAGGATGAGTCTGATGTTAAGAATACAACAAAAGTAAATCTATCCTAGGATAGTTCTTGCCCCTCCACAAGAGCTCTCAGCATTACAACTAAAGTAAAACTACCATAGGACAGTTCTTACCCCTCCACAAGAGCTCTCAGCATTACAACTAATGTAAAAAATCTCTTATAGGACAGTTCTTACCCCTCCACAAGAGCTCTTAGCATATCATCCTGTACAGGGATCTTCAGTGATCTAAACACAGTCCTCACTCTCTCGGGCTTGAGTAGTCCAGTTCTAAACATCATCAGAAAACCTTTGGTAATCTACTATCACACCAAGATTAGAATAACAACTGTTAATACACAATAACTAATTATTAAATTATGACAATTATAAATATAGGCCAAGGCCAATACTTGCGGGGAGTGATATGAAATGTCTTTGTTTGACCAAATTGGTGGTTAATGGGAGCAACTAGCAAGGCTATATATTAGGAAAATATAGATTTGTAGGCCTATATATAGATTTAATATAATCCATTGTACATCACAATGTACATGGCTCTGCCAATTATAGCACATCAGTTACAGGTAAGTGTCCGACTCGGATTCCATAAGTTCACAGTCCAAGGGCTCACCCGTGAGCACACTCACTGATGTAGCCGATTGGCAGAGAAAACGATATAACATTCCGCTTTAGCCTTTAGCGCATTAGGCCTACCTTTCTCGATCGAAATGTAGACAGCTGTCAGCTATGAAGCGGAAGTCCTCGAAGCCGCCTCTCTTTATCTGTACCTGTAGCATGTACAGCAGCGCCTCTATCGACACCGTCTCGTGCTCTCTATCCTGGTAGTATCTCGCTAAAGTCAGAATCTCCTGGTCAGTCAGCTGATCCCTGGAGAGCTCCCTCATCAGATCACCAAACTTCAGTGTAGGCAGGTAAACACAATCCTGTAGGGCTGCGAGTAGGGAGTCCATGCCAGCGTCCTCACAGAGTGGTACCAGGGTCTCCATGATCAACTCTACATCTGACTGTGGGTGCTGAATAGTTAACGTTTTTCAATTATATAGATTTTATGACTTAAAAGTCATACAAATATTTGATGAAAACTCCTTTCAAAAGTTCACAAAATATGCCCTGTTCGTTCCTTTATCCGAAGATGATGTCGGGGACATATTAATAGTAGCACAAATGTAATAAATCTCTGAAAAAAACTGAAACAATGGTTATCGATGCCTATTATGCCTAGTGATGCCTATTATTAATTTCAAATATGTCATCAACTTTGTATATAACTTTCATTAGACAATTTTGATCGAACTCATATTTTGTTAGACAAGTATGTAAAATCAGTTTAACATACTTGTAGGCCTAAGCAAAAAGTTCATTGTTATTCGCACACCTGTTTAGCACGTTGTTCCATGTAGTTATATGCATACTCATCCGCATCAATGAGCACAAACTGATGACCATTGAAGTCAACACCGGCTCCAACAAACAGGTCACGACTGGTATAGTACTTGAGCTTCTTAACGTTCACCTCAGCCTGGTGAGGCTTCTTCACCTTAGAGCGCTCCAAGAACTTTCCTCCCTGAATGCCTTAAAGAGTCAGAACACAAATAGTAATTACTGAATCGATGCACAATCAGTGCTTCAATGACTTATCCTGCATTCGGAATATAAAATTAGAAAACAAGCAGAGCTCATAAGTGACAAAATCTGGGAGAGGACGCTGGTGATGATAGAGGCTACATTTTTTAATCTGGCACTATGAATATATAAAGATAACAGGCTACATTTTCAAACAATAGCAAGGCATAGAATGGAATATATCTGAAATGCTGAAAATTGGAAAATATACTAATGCTAAATTTAAATAATTTTAGACCTCTTCATTGCAGATAGGCATATAAACCGAAGAACAATTCCATGCGATCATAATTATTGCTTAGTAAACTAAATATATATTACAGCAACTAAATGAATCTGAAGTAGACAAATAATGTATAATAATACAATAAACTAGCTAGATAGCAGTGTACATAGCACTAATTTTAAGTTCATACCACTCACCAGAGTTTTTGATAGGTGGTTCATACACAACAATGCTGTCATCAGCTAGATAGCAGGAGATAATAAATCGTCTCTCGGAGTCTATCTGTCTCTTAGACTCAAGTTTGGCCAAGAAGCGTATTGTACCGCTCCCAACCTCCCTTTTTTTCTCATCCATAAACTGAGTGAAACTGCGCTTCGGTGGAATGGTCATTGGCTGTATGCGTACGTAACGCACACCAGTTTCCTCCGAGCTGGCATCTGGTGAATGGTTCTGAACTCCATTGGTGACTCCATTACTGCCTGCTTCATTCCCAAGTTTTATCTTTATAGGAGTGAAATCAGCTAAATATAAACAACGGATATTATAATTTCCATGAATGAAAATACATGTATAACACGAAGTCATGCATGTTAGATCAAAACTTACAATTAGAATTACAACCTCAAATAAAAATCACTTATTTAAGAAATTGAATAAATTACATGAGGTAAATATAAATTTGTTACATACCGCAGCCTATATCTTAACATTTCTACAACAAAGTTTACTAAACTTGTGTAGTGATGTGTACCCTATTAGAGTTACATGCATAATTCTGCAATCTTGAGTTTTGCAAAATCACAGGACGGTGTGATGTGTGGACTATCTGAGATAATTTAAGATTCTAAGTATTTTGCACTTCAACACTATTTGATACAATTTAAAACATTATTTCTAATCCTGTTATCAATACACATTAAAGTAAATTTTATCACCGGACTACGAAAATATACAGATACTTACTGAAGCACATACATATCCCAAATTCAATTTGTGCTAATTAACCTATATTTAACTCATTTGTAAGAACCAATGAACTGTAGATGTGTACATACTGATTCCATATTTGGTGCGGTAGTATTCCTTTGTGAACTCGTCACAGTCATAGAGCAAGAAGCTGCGACCCATGACATTCACGTATGCACCAATCACTAAATCACTGTCCATGTAGAAATCCTGATTTACTTCTCCTGTCTGAATAATACAACATCATTTCAGCTGTATCTCAGAAAGTAAAATTGATGTTAATTAAGCTGCTTAGATTAAGCGTTTGCAGTAATGATAATAGTTACAGATTCTTGTGGTAAGCTATTCTCTAAGATCAGCATTTCCTATGCAGTCATTTAACATTAAGTTGTGATGTCATTTCAGATTTATTTATATATTTTTTGCTCAATTTTTATTTCATTTAATTACAGTTACTAACTCAATTAGTTAACTGGTTAAGAGTAGTTCGATTATTAGTATAGTATAGTACATAGGCTAGTGCTGACTTTGCATCTTGAGTTAATCGAAAACAGCTGCGCTAAACAATATGACAAATACAAAATTATACATAAATATTAATTGGAAACCTTTCTGTTGTCTACAATCCACCTTCCACCCTTCCCCATAGGCCCAAACACATTCAGCACAGTTCTATCCGTTATTTCTCCAGGTTTCCTCAGCTGCTCCAAAACCTTAGGCAGCTTACAGCGATGAAGAAATATCGATAGAGCGTCTCGACCTGAATTAGGCGGAATGATTTCTCGTACTTCACAGGTATCGTCGGACAGATAATAGTGCAGCACCATCTGGTGAGGATCTCCAAACATGTTCTCTCGGTCATCCCAGAAACAGTTGAATCTCAGAACATGACGGTCGTGATCAAGAAATTGTTTCAGTTTATCTCTCTGTTGACTTGAGCGAACGCCCGAGTCTGATCCATCTCCCTGAGTGCATTTAGGTATGCGTTATACCTCTAGATATACGTTATACCTCTAGATATACGTTATACCTCTAGGTATACGTTATACCTCTAGATATACGTTATACCTCTAGATATACGTTATACCTCTAGGTATGCGTTATACCTCTAGATGTACGTTATACCTCTAGGTATACGTTGTACCTCTAGATATACGTTATACCTCTAGGTATATGTTGTACCTCTGGATATACGTTATACCTCTAGATATACATTATACCTCTAGATATACGTTATACCTCTAGGTATACGTTGTACCTCTAGATATACGTTATACCTCTAGGTATACGTTGTACCTCTAGGTATACGTTGTACCTCTAGGTATGCGTTATACCTCTAGGTATAATTAATATTTTACACTGATATAGAATGTCTAGAATTTCAACTGAACAGTACTAAGCAAGATAGCATTATCATATTTTAATTTAACAAATTATATCTATAAGCCCTATTAGACATTGTGGAGGATTTTAAATGTACATAAAAATTAATATCACATTTGTACAGTTACCGATACTGTAGGCCTATATGATCCCGTGGGCATGTAGTACTCTGGGTTCTCGCGCTTTCGCTGTATGTGGTGCAACAGTCGGGAACTCCCTACCTTCTGACCTTAGAATTCAGAGTAAATCAGTCTATGAATTTTGAAAAAATGTGAAAACCTATCGTTTTAAACCGGCATACAACACTTAGTTGACTGCACAGTGCTTCTGAGATACTTAGTATGTAGAGGCGTTATAAAATGTCCGTTTTGTATTGTATTGTATTGTATTTGTATATAAAATACTTTTTCATTATTGTGCTACATATAAATAAATATATCAAAATATATTGTGCCACAATCAGATTGCATTTTATTTCTTCAATATCATATTTACCTTGCACAAATAAACAGAATGAAAACCGGTACAACAACATTTGATCCTTTGCCTAAATTGTTAATTTTGTAAAAGATAATTATATTTACATCCAACTTAAAGGATAATGTGCTTGGTAGTTTTTGTTTAGTTTAAAATTAAAAGTCACTTACCTCCCTGTTCCCACGGTTTCCACCATTTCCACCATTGCCACCGCTATTTCCCTGATGGCCATTTTCACCACCTCTATTTCCCTGTTTTCCGTTTTCTAGATAGGAATTCTGTGGTTTTGAAGTGGGAGGATTTAAACGAACTCCGATCTTCTTTAGAAAATTTCGTGTAAACTCATCACAGTAACATAATTT
>JAQFZF010004067.1:0-10846 GCA_034695365.1 Enchytraeus norvegicus
GTCTACTTCATAAAATGTTTATTAATCGATTCTGTTTCATTTATTTACTCACTGACAGGTAAAACTATTGATTGATTGATGCAATCGCTCATTCTATATTTCATGATGTGATTGATTGATTGGGTGATTGATTGATTGATTGAGCAGAGCTGTGAGCATCCTACCCAACAGGATCCTGGGTGTGGTGGGCGACCATGATGACTTTCCTATAGAGAACATGTCGGTGACACGCTGTGGGCGATATCTAGTCAGCTGTGCTCACGACCAGAAGGTCAAATTCTGGGACTTGTCGAAGGTCAGGGAGGAAAAGGTTGACGCCCAACGGAAGGTAAAGAAATCAGCTGCTACAAAACCTCTGTCCTCAGGGGCGGCCAAGAACGACTTCTTCGCTGACATGAACGAGGCTAGCGAGGTCCAACAGCGGGAGCCAGATGGTGATGATAACAGTGACAATAGTGACCGTGACGACAGTGAGGATATTAGTGATAATGATATTACTGATAGTGAAGATGATACTGATCAAATCAAAAACGATAACGAAGAAGAAAATGATGAAAGCTCAGAAGATGAAAATGATGATGATGATGATGTTGATGATGATGATAATGACTCATCAGAAGAAGATGATAATAATTCAGCTGATGATGCAACAGATGATGCGGCAAAGAAACTTGCGAATGGGTCCCATGTGAGCAAGAAAACCTCCGGTGGCTCTAAACATTAATGTACTCTGATTGTAATTGTTATCTATAGATTAACAGTTGTAATATTAATTAATTTAATAAGAATTGGAAATAGACTAAGTGTTTAAAAGAATGATGCAATGATGATTGTTGAACAGAAAGTAAAGAAAATACTGATTTCACAATATCTAAGGTTACAAATATCTGGCATGTAGAATTTCTATGACTTGCTGCTTCAACTTTAACTATTGACAGCAACAGTTACTGGCGTCAGAGTTAAAATAAGTAACAATGCGAGTTTTTGGTCCATCGCTGACATTATCCTTCGATATGGAAATAGACATTATATTTAGCTCTACAGCTTTTATTTCACATCTCTAGATTCAAGTTATAACTTTCACTGCTTCAGTCTCTCTTGCCAGTATATTAACACTTGGATGACTTGGTTTTGTTGCAGGTTTTAGTTTTATAAGAAAGTAAAACATACGTTTTTGGAATGGTTTTGATAGTCAGTTGAGGAACTGTTGCGTTATGGGCCTATATTTTTATATCTATCTATCTTGTACTGCACCATATGGCAGGCCCAGCAATTCAATTCTTTCGCAACTTTCTATCATCAACTTTTCTGCTCATGGAAACAAATGTTCCACCTTCTCATGAATCGCCCAGCATTTCTATACTTTTTCGTCCTCTTCCTTTTCTTTCATTAAGCTTCTCTTCTAGTTCTAGGTCTGATTCTATTTAATTTAAAATAAAATATTCATTATATTTGTCAAGTATTTGGTTAAGTTTAGAGAAATTTAACAGTGCTTGATTTTATGCCTACGACTACGTATAATTATTATACAAGAGCTTTGTGTTTCTAATTTATTTTGCGCTATTGGTATTTCCATTTTTCTGGTTCGTTTAAATGGACTGATTGAACAAATTAATTATACTTTTATGGTAGAACTGTATGCCGAGTGGTTTAACTAGTACAATTAATCAATGAGGATTTAACGTCCGGTTCCTCACCCAAAGCAACTAAGAAAAGGAAGCTGGCATGTGTGTTCCGTCATGTGAGAATATCCGAATAGAAAAAAGGCAATGTCAGGGACGTTGAAATTTCGATTCCCGCCCATTTTAACATTGGGGATGGACTAGGACCATTTACTGTATGCTTTTTGTCAGTCTATTTCTTGTTCGACGGTGTGACTCCGACCCGCTTTTTGAAAAAACTTAATTCGCAAAGTGGTTTAGCGTCCGTTTCTTCATCTAAGGATGATGTCAGAGAGCAGACACGCTGACGCGTGCGATATCATGGGTATCCTCTCTGTTGCCTGTCATTATTATCATGACAAAGACCCTAATCACGTGGTAGGCCTAACCGCTGGTGCAGTATTGCTAATTATTACCTACAATAATGCTGACCTCAGCGCCCTGACCCTGAGACCTCTGGAGCCGGTATCTTGACGGAGCCTATCGCAGAGGGAGCAGGAAGTTGATAAGGTCTCCTGTTACCCTGATACATCCATCACGGCTTGTAATGTGATATCTATGTAATCAAGCCCTGGCCTATCGTACAGCCTCATATATATCAGCTCAATGACTGACGGGTCTGCCTTCCATCAATCCTCAGTACACGCTATCCGTCCCCCACTCATTTCTTAGATGGGGGCCACTGAAGAGGTCTAACCCCCTCCAGTTAACCGCTCTCGAATCTCGAATTTGTTATCTGTATTTTTATCTGTATATTTTCACACATCACATACGCACATGCTAGTTTCTTTTCTTAATTGCTGTTTTTGTGATTTTGTATTTGTTTCCACTCCATGATTAATCGCACCTTAGCCTTGGCGCTCTATGCACAGTGCATCCAGCGCAGGTACACGATAAACCTTCCACATGCCCTGTGGCTATTCATTCCTGTTTACTGACCTGGGCTTCGAACCCGGATCACTTGCTGCTGGGCGATCTAATACAACCACTCTTCTAAAAAGTCAGCATGTTTTGAAAGCTGATGCATTGGATTCATATTTAAGAATGCATAAAATTCAAGATAGCCTTGTTAACATTTAAGGCATACATACTAAACTTTGCTAACCTTTTAATCTGAGCTAATAACATCCTAACAACCCACCCGCAGCCTTCGTTCGTCGTGCACTAATCTTTTTTAAAGTATAGGACAAACGGCGGCCCACGGGCCGCATGCGGCCCTCGGGACTGTTTTCGGCGGCCCTCAAGTCTATGGCGACAGTGAATTATGAACAGTGCTACTTTCAGCAAAACAACTGTATGCTCATGAAATGATAGTAACGAGTATATGCTCATATGAATTTCAATGAAGCAATAACAATTTAGTCAACATTTATCTAAAGTTCAAAGATCTTGATTGGGCTACATCACAGCTCTACTAACACTCACCGACCTACCTGAGAGTATGACCCACGAATAGCTGTAACCAAAACTGTTTCGAATGAAGAATTTCCTCGCATTTTTGGTAATTTTCTTAAAATGTAAAATAATTTGTCACTAATAGAAATTTATTTGGGGTTAAATTTATTTCGGACACCGTATAAAAATAGCTGATTTCCAATGTAATTGCACTTGTAATTACTTGCATTACTACTTTTTTAAAGGAACATAAAGTTGAGAGGAAATATCATAGATTTTAGAGTTCTCTCGACTCGAAAAACTGATCAAACTTTCGATATTCTTCCTGGAAATTGTTACTAATTGAGTTTCATTGTGTTATATGAATCCATGACGGATAGACTCTTGGAAGTAGTTAAGAAATGAATACTATAAATTCTGAGACATACAATTGTTAGAGGGCCGTCAAAAAAAATGTGGCGGCCCTCCATCCCCATCGAATTTTATGCGGCCCTCAGCTCAAAAGGATTGGCTATAGGCCTACCAGACACTCGAACTGCAATAGGCAGACGTTCGTTCAGCTTACTGCTCAAACACTATGAAATTCTTTGCCACAAGACTTGCGATTTTGTACTTGCATTACTACTTTCCAAGGTAGGCCTAATCTTCAAACTCATCACTCCTCACCTTAGATCTGTTCTAACAGTCACTTTCTTGCCTTAGATATAACGGACTTGCACTGTTTTGGATCTCGCTTTCTTTTTCGGTATGTGCATTTGCGGAGTGTTCTGGTGGCTCGATGCTCTCTTTAGTTGCACATTCTGCTTGGGACGTCCCTGAAATTGCTTTCGGGTGAGGAATCGGACGTAAAATCCTCATTTGTTAATTGATTGGTTTAATTTTTATTTTCTATCCTCTCCCGTGGACTCCTGCCATTCTTTGCGAATGGGATCATTGCGATGTTGTAACTTGACAACTTGTTAGATTCACATGGGCTACAAACGCAAACCGTTACATGACTGTGGGTTCTAGTTCCTGTAGCATAATTTACATGATCATAGGCTCCCATGAGCCTATCAGTTGCCGTCAGTTATTTCACTGAGCTGCCTTCAATCAGTCAACTTTGCACAAGCTTAGTCATGTCCTAGACTCCTAGGTGTTGACCGATAGGCGAATGGTTGAAGGTAGCAGTGGAGTAAAGAAGAAGAAGCGGGGTGGGGTGGGTGGGATTCTCCTCCTCTCCTCAACTAAGATTGTCAAAAAAAATCTGGCGCATATATTTTTTGTGCATTTATGGGCAAATTTGCAGAAATGGGCAAAGTGTCAAACAACCAAGGTGCCCCTCCAAGATTACATGGGCCTATTTGCTACGCCATTGGAAGAAAGCAGGGTAATTAGTGTAGGCCCAAGTAGTAGAAAGAGTCATGTACGAGGGAGGTGAATCAAGAGCAGCTTGCCTATAGGCATAGGCCTACTTGTAGGATCTAGGCTACACGGATATCATAGATTGCAGTTGCACAGTCTGTTTGAGACGTCCCTGACATCGCCTCCAGGTAATGAACCGGACGTTAAATTCTCATTGTTTTGTATTGTATTGCATAGGCATAGGCCCTAGTACATGTACATGTACATTGCCACCATTTATATGCATTTTGTAGTTGTAGTCCCCCCATCACAGAGGCGATCCTGACAGCATAGTCAGGTTAGAAAATGACCTTGAAATACGCAGTTTACTTTGCATAATAAAATTAAAATCTCCTCTTCAGTGCCCAAAAAGCTAACTCAAAACAATTAGAACTTGAATTAGAACTTTTTGCACCGAAGCAAAGATTTATGGGCATCGAATAAACCGAGTTTTCAAACCGTAAAACCACTTTGTTGTGCATTCCACGTAGTAAGTGTATCGATTAGCTCATATTTACATTGCCTTACTGCTGTATGATAGCCGTGTACTGTGGAAGTTATTAGCCTGGTGAATCCATTAGCTCTTCCACTCCGGATACCAGATATCACTGGTTCCGCTGTACCGGATCATGAAGGATCAGGTTACACGTGTATTGGCGCTAGTGCATTACATGCAGGCACAACGATGCATTAACTCCGTTATAAATGATTCAACTTTCTGGTTTAAGGCTTGGGCGCATGGGCCAACATGTACCCGTAAACTAGGGCTACTTTGAACTGGAGGGTTACTTTGAACAAAAAGTAGAAAAGTGTTTCCAAGTCAAATATCTCACACTACCGTTAATTTGAGATGATGATTTAATTTTTTTCATGTGAATAGTTCATTTGGGTAAATTTTGAAAACAAAAATCGTTCTTTTTTTTCGATGGCTGGGTACCAGACTAAAATAAAGTATACCGAGGAAAATCATGTTTATTTTTAACTGATAAACTTTTGCCTCTGCAAACCGGTAGAAAAGAGGTTCTACCGTAAGTCATACATTTTCTTGTTACTAATTCACCTACCATTTAGGAACAAAAGCAATTTGTGTAATATGTGAAGTTCTTGAGTAAAAAATATTTTTGTGAAGATAAGCAGAAAAAACGTATTTGAAGGGCTACTTTGAACAGTGTCATAGTAGCCCTACTATTATACTTAAAACAATATACCGAATCATTAATGACCCTATAAATGACATCAATGTTGTTAGAACACACCGTGGTGTTAGGGATACAGTTAAGGCTGGATAATGGACAGGTTTTGTTTAAAATTGTCTCGGTTAGTTGTTAGTGTGACCAATGCGCAACTACCGTAGGAACGATAAAGAATTTTTTTTAATAAATTAACTTTTTTTATATAAATTTACATTTTTTATAATTTTATTTGGTAAGAAATTTTTTATTATAATTTTCTAAATAAGTTTTATCAGTTTTTTTATGACTCTTGATAAGCTTATGTGAACGTTTGTACGGTATTATGCAAAATATGCTTCAATACCGTTCGGTTCCAGTAAAATTGCATTAATTCGATTTATTTCTATGTATAAATATGTAATATTATTATTTTTTAACTCTCTGGTTGTTCAATGTCACCCTATTTTGAGATGTACATTGAACAATTACAAGATATCGACAAGTGTTCAAAGTAGCCCAACCTAGAGGTTTACTTTGAACAGTGACATCATTTTTTTTAAACATACAAATTTTTTTCTTTCACTAATGACAGTTTGGCAGTGTATAGCCACCACCTGTCCCCTAGATACTGACATAAAACGATGGGAAAAACAACAAAGATGAGTAATCAGTAGTAGAATGAAAACAATGTTCAAAATAGCCCTAGTTTACGGCATGTAGCTTAAAGAAATGCGAAATCTAAAATAGGGTATAATGCAAAAAATAGACCTACTGTCGAGTTAAATAAAATCTTAATTAGACAATATTTTTCGATTGGCAGTTGGGTGATTTAAATTAGGATTTAGGTCCAAAATTGATATTTGAATGGATCGTATTGGAACCATATTAAAATCGAGGGAGATTCCCCAGTCGCCCACCCCCTCAGGTCTACGGTGGGTCTGAGCCTGGGTAAACTAATTAATCCATAGGCTAGGTATGTCTCTCATTTCTTAGCACTACATTTTCAAGCTATGCGAGTCACCGATTGTGCTTTTTCCACGGTCCACCCAAAGGCACATCAGAGCCGGTCGAGCCAATATGCGGAACTGCGAACCTGTGGGCCGCGGTAGAGACACCAATGGGTTACGTGACTTACGTCGATCAAAGTTACACAACTTAGCAGTTGTGGGTTTGAGTGTGTTTTTAACATCAAGGTTCAGAAGCACACGGCTTCTCTTCAATACGGCTCAATACAAGCGAGCACTAGCTACCGTCACAAAGATATTGGGGTTAGTTTATTACAGATTTACTCAACAAAGCGACCTGCAGTCAATTACAAACCGGCTAAGTTGCAGTACCTCTGCAGTTTTTTGCTTAGCAGTTGTGTCATTAATTCTTGTTTTAGAGTAAAAACTCGCATTTTCTGAAACAGTTTCTAATAATTGCATTCTCAGTAGTCGTTATCTCTTGCTCGACTTTCACCCTGGCTGTAATGATTGAAAGCACGCACGTGTCTAATCTCGATTACACGCACCTTTCAAGAGACCGACGTATCGGGCTGTAATTAAATATTTATTGCTTATTCCACAGAAATTTAATTCGGTCTGAGATTTCTTTGAGTGAAGTGGACGTGAACACAGGCTAGGCGGCGCCTGTCGGCTGTTTGTTCTCTGGCCCTGGAACACTCGCCGCCCGGCAGTGTGTGTGTGTACCGAGCTATAGGATCACTTTCATATTCACTAGAGCTGCTGTTGTACATAGTAGGATCGCGGTTTCTTGTATAAGCTTAGAGCTGGTTAATCTAGTACAGGAGATTATAAGCTAATAGAATTTAATTATGCGTCACAAGAACTGTGCAGAACGTGGTCTGTATGTTATAAGCCTAATGATATCGTTGTAATATAAAGTAGTTCAATTTTATTAGTATTTTTTAATTAACTTAATAACAGGTCCGATCACTATGTGCGTAATGTTACCATTCGGAAGCTCTTATATAGCACACTCTTAACTTAAGTCGCAGAAGCACTTTTGAATAGTGAGAGGTAGAGTAGCATAGCCTTCCATGTGCCACAATCGATGTGGCAAGACTTCTGTAAATCTGTAATTTTAGTGACCAAATGGCCGAGTACACAGAAGTCATGGCGCTGACCACTCAGTCCTTCACTGCGGCATCTGCGGCATGCAGTCGCCTCACAACACATGCAGTTTTCATTATATAAGTGCAAGGTAGAGATTTTTTTAAACTCTGTAGGGCCCGTGAAATGACTAGTAGATGAAATTAAAAACAAAATCTACAACAATTGTTAGAAAACTAAAGCATCAAAATTAATAACAATCGGTGCTTGATATATATTCTATTTAAATATCTAACTTTGCTCAATCTTTATTAATTTCAACATTAGTAACATTAATATTCATTTATTAACATCAGCATTAACACATTAGGCCTAATATAAATACATGTACTATAGATTAGCATTAACTAGCCTACATGGAAACTGTTCTAACCTGTTGTACAAATTCTGTTATTCATAAAATAGAGTAGACCTTCAATATCGCCTTACGGCAACGCGTATCCTGAGCCAACTTGCACAGGTTACACAATTTACATTCAAGTAATTTTTGCTACCGCAGCTTTTTGTGATAAAAATATTCTGACCGCCCCTTCGAAAAATCTCCCTTAGCCTAATAGTGAATAGTCTAGATATTTAAAGAAGCTGATCAAATGCACATTAGCCTACAAATGATAGACGCGAACAATATGTACTGTTATAAAGCAATGGAAGGCTATATTAATTAATCGTAGGTATACAACCCACGTATGCGACCAGGAGCTGGCCTGATGTGGTTGACCGATGAACCTGCTAGAGAAGCTTCACAGAGCCTGGGACAAACAGATCGGTCGACTCCGCCCCTCTAGGGACCCCTCCAGTCATCACGACGAGCGGCATCCATTATTATATCTAACATCAACCACTCTACCCACTCGCTTGTGTAACAGAACCCCTTCACCTCTGACAGAGCTGATAGACCTGTGCCCTCCGTCGACCTCTGAGAGGAACGAGGAGTGGTTGAGCAAGGACAGCTCGTATGACTCATCAGCAAGCCCAGCCAGTGACAGGTACCAGGTCATAGGCTGCTGCACAGGGCAGGCAGGTGGCAAGAGAACTAGAACTAAAAACAGTAACGAAACTGTAACTAAAACTGTAGTTGTAAGCGAGAAACAAGAAAAGGGCATAATATGTAAAACGTGTAATAAAACTATTTCTAAAGATTGGCTGCAAAATCCCGAAGTAGGAGTAATTGAAGGGATTTCAAATAGAGAAACTGCTGACAAGTTAAATACGGGAACGGGTAAATATTGTTATCCAAAAGACAATGCGAATTTAACCAATTTTAATCTTACCAAGCATAGGCCTATTTGTAAAACTTGCAGTGCTAATTATTTAACTAGCCACACACGACAATCCAGCGAGCCAATATCCTGCAACTATTTCCATTCTGATGATAGCAGGCCTGCTGACTCCAAATATAGTGACATTTGGATAAGTGCGCAGAGAAGTGATTGTCCGGTTGAGAGAAGATCTCAGACTAATAAAGGCCGCATAGTGAGATTCATTAAGAGTGGTAAACAGAGCTTCGCGGTGAGCCAGACAGTGATGACGTCATCAGGAACGGATTCTCCACAACCTTTCTCCACTCTCGTGGAAGTGTCTGCCGATAGGTCAGTGGAAGAGCCAGCACACAGCAGGTGCTGCAGTGGTGGACTGGATGATGCTCCTGCAAGGCTGCAGAGAGTCAAGACAGTTTCGTATTGTGAGTCCGTCACTCTTCCCAGAAGATTGAGGGATAGATATAATCTGAGAGCTGGAGATTTTAGTTCCTCCCCCTGTCAGTCTCCTCTCATGACGCGGTCCATGCAGGAGGGATCCGTGGATGCTGGGGGAGACTCACCTTACCTGCAGTTCAGAGACGACACCAGTTGTCGCTCAAAGCACGAGAGATTCTCCAGTGGTAGGGAGTCCTCGTTATCTATGCCTTCAAGGTCTCTTGAACAGTCGACAGAGGGACAAGAATCGTTAGGGAAATTACGTCTCTCCACTTTCAGAATATCGTCAGGGAAACAGACTCATAATCCGCCATCTTTAACATCGACATCATCGCCTAACTCGCCTGCTGCTTGTCGCTTTGCTGGCTTGTGGCAACAACAACAACAGCAACAACAATGGCGCCAACAACCGGTCATTGGTAAACTACTAGATGTAGAAGACAAAAGAAATCCAACCGTAGATGAACTTGCACCAGAATCTGACTCTCACGTAAAGCCGATCCGAAGACGATGCCACTCCAGTGTGGTGACACTGATGGACCGGCATAGAAATGATCGGGAGTCCACTGTTAAACACACGGGAACGTCTTCATCTTCCTCATCCGGCTCTGGGAGTCCCGTGGTCCACTCCGCCGTCAAGTGGAGGCCTGATGGAGCGAGGCTGGCTCAGCCGTGTGGCAACCACGTCATGTCTGAGACCATGTTCTGTGCTGGGTGTCCTCGACTAGATACGAGCAAGAACTGCAACAAAAAACACAGCGGGTAAGATATGACTTATCTAATCTAGCGTAATTGTGCTTTCATCTCCTTTCATTTGTGATTAGCAAATCGGCTTGTGAGACATATGGTTCGCGAGTTCTCTAACTTGATGGCGCAACATCTTTCAATTGTGCCACAGCAAGCTTCTTTACTTTCTATTAGCAGAAGTTGTTGTACAACGTACATGTACATACATGCATTATAGCCGAATTCTAAAACACATGTAAATATCGGTCATTTTAATTAAAGACAGTTTAAGTTGATGTCTGAAATTCTGAAAATGTCTTTTGAGCAGAAAATGAGCTTTGATAAATACTCTATATTCATTTGCACCTATCTGTTCCTGTAGGCCATGTATAAATTTTATATTAATGTTTATAATAGATGTATTCTGATAAGTGCAATGTAAGAGTAAAGTAAGCCTATAATAAATGTTATCCTCTGATTCACGTACTATTGAACTTATAGAATAAGAATGTTGCCTCAGATTTCATGAGCGCATACAGTTCTACTGGAGCATGTTTACCAGGCAGTAGAGTTCCCATGGCGTGCTATCTCCTGCGTGCACTTTATGCACTTCAGGTTCTCTCGACGGGCGGTCAGAATCATTACTAATCTAACTTATCATAAGCTATGCACTGCACTACGGTAGGCCCATATATGAGTTT
>JAQFZF010004068.1:0-10843 GCA_034695365.1 Enchytraeus norvegicus
CCCTCTGCAACAAACAGTGAATTAGCACCATCGAAAATATTGATCTACACGTCAATACGAACACATCGACACATAACACTACATTTATTCATCAAAACTGCCACGAGACAATTTTTTTATACAACATGCTCCTGGACTATTTTGAACTTTATAGTCAAGAGTGAATATACCAAATGTATGTTGCTATTGTCGTCTCTGATATCGTTATAATAGAGCTGAAAAAAAGGAGTTTAATTCACATTAGGCTAATTGTTTTAGTTGGAATTCTGTATTTAGTGGTACATTCCATAATTATTCCTGAAATTTTCTTATTTTATGTAGCCTATTTTATATTTATGTTCATGAAAAGTAAAATACATGCATGTCATGCATGTAGTAATTACTGTGTAACAACCATTTATCTGAGCATTCATTCTCAATTATTTGCATGAGTGTGAAGGATCTTCAAGAATTGGATCACATTGTAAGATACATTCTGTGTACACATAATATATTTAGTGGCAATTGATTGATTAAGACAAAATACGCTTGCCCAGCAATTTGATAATTTCCATTGCTGCTTTGTTGTGTCTGCGCAGCTGTTTGAGGACCCTCTGAATTCTTTACGACTTTTGGAAGATCACATTGTGGTGATGATATTTGGAAATGTTCGTCAGATAATCAGCGTCAACGAGGAATTGCTGCGTCACCTTGGTACAATGGACGTTGGTCGGGCATTCCTGAGAGTTTCACCGTTCCTCAAAGTATATTCAACGTATGCAAATAATCACGAAAGAGCCTTGGCTACGCTAATGGTAAGGATTAACATGTTGGATCCGTGGAGTATTTCACTGCGTCTGTAATTTAAAGCTTTTGTTAATAAAATTATTGTCTTCTTCATAGGCCTATTATTCTGAAGGGCCTGGTTAAAATTGCTGTATTTGTTTTTCTTTTCGGAATTTCTCTTCATAAATATCACTCTCACGAATCTTCTTGCAATTTCTGTATTATAAAATATGCTTATTCCAGTAATGCGTAAGGAATTCATGTAACATGACACCCTTTTAAGAACTATTTATGTATCTTTTGTTCTGTGGAATTTATTATTGACAAGTAGTATTAATGTCCAAATGAATTCATTCTATGATATTTATTGAGGGCCATTTGTCCATTTATGCCTATGCTATCATTGCTATATACACGTGTACTGTATGGTATGTGCAATGCATATTAAATTAACAGATTGTTTGTACTCTCTTCTTCACTTCGCCATTGCCTAACTATAAGTGCCAAATTTAGCCTACTATATGCACAATTGTACATTTATTTTCTCTATTGAATACTAATTTGATAAATTTCTATATCCAGGAGTGGGATCAGAAGTGTGCAGAGTTCTCACAGTTTCGACGACGACAGGAGGATTCAGAGGAGATGAACGGACTGAAGCTCAATGCACTGCTCATCACACCGGTGCAAAGAATACCTAGGTAATCTATCTCAGATAAATTTAATCGATTTAATAGACCTATATGGATCTCAGGGGCTAGGCACGTGAGAATAGAATCCAGTGGAGCCCGGATTTATAAAAATTGCATCACATTTTTTACTTGCTCCTGTAATAGGAGGGGTCTATTTCCCTTTTTGGGTGGGCTTTCGTCGGCACGTTTTTGGCAGATGGATGGCGGCCATTGACATATTCGGAGGGATTGTTCAATCCGGATTCGTCACTCCATATATGCAGATTTATGAAGGCTCACAGATTCCGTCTCGCAGATTTTCCAGGCGGAATAACTGAACCCTTCGAGACGGAATAACTCCCTGAACCCTTCCCAGTGAGTGGATAGAAAGTATCATCACCAAAGCTGACATTATGAGTGATAAACAACAATGTTCAGTGTTTCTGGGTTGTTAAACTAGTTACTATTATTGTTTAACGTCACAGACCCTGGACTTTCTATGGTCACCATCTTCTAATTTGTTTATTTCTATTTTGTTTGTACCTAATACCTATTGTTTGTAATTGCATTGATATAAACACATAAAGGAAGGTAAAAACACCTATTTTATTGTATTTTATTGTATAATACAGATACAAGTTACTGCTGGAGGAACTCCTCACTTGCACAGATCAATCTGATATAGAGCATGTGGCCATTGAAGGTGAGCGAATCAAAACTTTTTGTCACAGTTTGATATTAAATTAGTTGGGACGTGCTAGTTTACTTATGAGTTGCTGTTTGTGTTCTATTAGTTTTTTAAACTGTAGAGACATCTTTCTACTTTCCAATGCGTTCCACCATCATTGCCTATGAGGCATCCAGACCAGATATATTATGTATATATATTTTTAGATATATATTTGTTCTGTTATGTTTTCTTTTAGCACTTAATGCTTGATAACAGAGTTTGAATGTACCAGCTTAGGTCCAGCTAGTATTGCTTGTGCTGTTGGAGACGTCCCTGATATCGTCGTCATATGATGAAACGGACATTAAGTCCGTATTGTAATGTATTGTTAACAGAGGCAGTTGTTCAGGTGTCAGAAGTAGCTAATCACATCAATGATCACATCAAGCAGCAGGATAACTTCATGAAGATGATCGCCATACAGAAGAGTCTCTCTTGCTCTGTGGGGCCACGCATCATTGTACCCGGGAGAGTCTTTATCAAAGAGGCTCGACTCATGAAGGTACTGATGATTTATTACCACATTAATTTAATTTATTTTAATTTATTAAATAATATTTAGATAAATGTGCTGGTTGGGCCAGGTTGGCATTGGGCAGTTCTGTTGTAGGTCTGAGTGTGTTTAATATCAAGGTTCAGAAGGACAAGGTTTCTCTTGAAGACGGCTCAACACAATCGAGCAACTATCATCACAAAGGTTGGTTCCGAAGCACACTGCAGTTTATTACCAGGCACGAAGTAAATCCGATCGAATTCCTGATGTTTAAGTTCTTGTAATACTAAAGTTCTTAATTAAATGGTGTCCGTTATTAATAAAAAAGGTTGGTTGGTAGTTTAGCTTAAAGTCTCTGTGTCATAACTAGATGATTAGCGACTGCCAAAATATCAACCAATGACCAACTCTTTGGCCAGTCAGGTTAAATTAGCCCAAAACGTAGTGCAATGTCTTGCACAGGTAGTCACAGCTTTCATAAAGAGGGTTCAAGCGGTATAAGCTATATTAACGGTTCTGATTAATTGATAGGCGAATATCAAGCTTGTTTCTCAGTTGCAAATCTTCATTTTAGAAACGATACTTGGGAAGGATAATGGATTTTAGAACCTTCATCATGGTATCTCGTTATTCTCTCATATTGTCATTGGCACAGTTGGTTACGCATTTGGATCGGGTTATTTACAATCATTTCGAATTCCAGAGCTCTGTTCGCACGTACAGGGCAAATTTGTGTTGTAACTATTATAGTAAACATCATCATTTCGTCATGCTTATTATATGTTGTATGGGACAGATTTATTTATTTATTTATTTATTTATCACATCACTCAAGTACATGATGGTCTAGCAATTGAAGCACAGAATGTGTGTGTGAACGGAGATAAAGGCCTTTAATATAAATGTTGTTGTTATGTAGGTATCAGCAAGAGGAAGTCGCTCGTACAAGAGAATGTTCTTTATATTCTCCGACATGTTGATGTTCATGACTATTGGATGGATATTACATCACAACATTTGCTCTATGTTATCATAGGCGATGGTATCACTGTAGTTGTTGTTGTTGTTGGTATCAGCGCTAGGAGGCCACTCGTACGAAAGAATGTTCTTTCTATTTCAGACATGTTGATGTTCATGACTATTTAATGGATATTACATCACAAAGCTCCATGTTGTCATGGGCGATGGTATCACTGTAATTGTTGTTGTTGTTGTAGGTATCAGCAAGAGGAGGTCGTTCCTACGAGAGAATGTTCTTTCTGTTCTCCGACATGTTGATGTACGCTAAGCCGCGACTGTTGGACGGCAATCACTCGTATGTCTGCTGCTGTATTCTACCGCTACATCACTGCAAGGTTCAGAGGGTGCTAGGTCAGGGCAAAGGTCAGGGATCGCTCTTCACGGTTTGTTTTACTCATTAATACTTCATTTCTTCATTAATACCTTATCACTACATTCTATTTAGGCCTAGAAATAAATAATTTTACGTGAATGTATTTTTAGTCTCATTATGCCACAGAGACTGGATTGCTATTACCATATTGAATGTGACTTATTAGACGACTTTCATGCATTTTACTTCGAGTGCAGACTTAAAATAAAATCAATAGTTAGTAATTTTAATTCAGAACTACAATATTGCAGTCATATACCTATTATCAGTAACCATTCTCTCCTAAGTAGCTTTTATATGCTGATTTAATATTATTTTATTTATTTTATATTCATATTTAATTAATATTGTATAAGTTAATTTTCTATATAAGAAATATGCATATTTTGTCTTTAGTGCACATGACATTGTGGACGTTAAACTAACTCGTATTTTGTTGTATCATTTTTAGCTGCATTGTATTGTATTTAGAGATCTGGATTGTATTGTATAATATGTACATTGTATATGGCTGTATTTTTTGTATATTTTGTCGTATTCAGCTGTATTCTATTTTAGGTATAACATTCTGCTTAGGGCGGCAGCTGAGAAAAACAACTATTAATTGATTGATTGATTGATTGATTGATTGGTTAATTAATTGTATGTTTTAGATTCAGTGCAAACAGGAATCATTACTGCTCTATTCGGATCAGAAAACTGTTGACTCCTGGATATCAGTTCTATCAAAGGCTGTCGAGTACGTTGCTCTCAAGACCTTATATATATTGACTTGTCAGAATTAATAATCAAATCACAGTTGCAACAGTTTTATTTGCGTTTCCAGCTAGAAATTAAGGAATTTTAAGCACAAGAAGTAATGACAAAATAGAGAATAATGATTATCTGATTGATATTTATAAATTAAATAGTATTTAATTAAATGATTGAATTAATTTTATATTATTTAGCGTTTACTTATTGTCTAATTGTTTAATAAATGTTTGGTGAAATAATGAAGATTTATTATATAAGCTTGTTTTGACCGATGTATACATGTGCTTTCACGATAGTGTATATGTGTAAAGCTGATTGTGTCTGTCGTGCAGTGAGCATCAGGTGAATCGACAAACTCTGCGCAAGAACAGCAGTGCCAAGGAACCGGTGCGGCGCAGCGGTATAGCACGGCTGTGGAAGAAAGAGACGCAGGATGATCCGTTGGTTAATAGGGTAAGAGTTATTGTAATCTGTGTGGTTTAGATTTTATTTTGTAAGATTAATTGTTTCTATGTGGTTTAGATTTTATTTTGTAAGAGTAATTGTAATCTGTGTGGTTTAGATTTTATTTTGTAAGATTAATTGTTATCTGTGTGGTTTAGATTTTATTTTGTAATTGTTATCTGTGTGGTTTAGATTTCAATTCAATTCTTTCTTTATTACACAATCAACAACAAATGACATTCAAGCAATGCAAACATGAAATATATTGTGGTATATCTGAGCTAGATAAAATAAAGGACAGACAATACATAAGCCATCCCTCTGGCCACCCCATTCTGCATAAGCCAGAATCGTCACTGCCTGCAACAGATTCGATAATATTTAGTTTTAATTGAAATTGAATGAGCAATTTTAGTTTAATTTAAATTAAAAGATTATCCTCACTTTTGGATAGAAGATTTCCTGGTTGGATGTGATATTAATGTTTAATATAGTATATCATGCCAAGGCATCTATACTTTACAACTTCACAAATAATATTGCCATTGGAGGGCTAGGGTGATCTCTGTATATTTTTCAAAAATCCTTTTTTTTGTTTGAATGAATAGTTTATATTCTAAGTTCAAAACATATTATGGCTAAGGATTTATAAGCTGGCTTTTGTGGTTTAAATTTTTTTTGTTTATAACATTTATTTTAATTATTTAACGTAGGACACCAGAATTTATTTTTGCTCTCTTGCAATATAATGATATGTGATTCTTCAAGTGATAACTATTGGTTTGTGGCCCTAATTAAGGTTCTAGTTTAGCTGAATGTTAAATCGTAATAGATTAAAAAGCTAGTGTATGGTTGATTTACCAACTGTATGGGGTTTGATGGATTTGATAAATAACAATCATAATTATAATAATAATGGTTTAGCACCCGTTTCCTTATCCTTGGATGATGTCAGGGATGTAATTGATTGATTGATCTGTTGCTGATGATTGATGATTGACGAACCGTATAGGGTTTGAGTGATTTAATTGATTGATTTATCTGTTGCTGATGATTGATGATTGACGAATCGTATAGGGTTTGAGTGATTTAGTTGATTGATTGATCTGTTTATTGATGATTGACGAACCATATTGGGTGTGATTGATTTGATTGATTGATTGATCTGTTGTAGGGTAAGAGCTCCCATGATAAGTCAATACGAGTCAAACAACGACGTCAATCACCAGGCCTAGGTTGTCGTGGCCGTAACGATGAAAATGATTCTCTCAATTCTGCCGAGTCATTCTCTTCCCGGAGACAACATGGCGATAAACAAGTTATATTTAGGTCAAAGGTTGGAAGGTCACGTCGAGTTGATCAGGAAAATGTGAACCCAGATGAGGGGAGGTCAGGGGGGCAGGATGATTCCGTCGGGGGTGATGGTGGGGGGTCAAAAGTAAAATCTGGTTCAAAGCAATCAACTCCAGTTCAACACTTTCGTAATAATTTTGGTTGTCTGACACCGAAGTCCAGAAAACATAGAGATACTGATACACTTCCTTACAGACCATCTACTGTGAGTATGGTTGTACTAATTTATAATAATTGAAATTTATAATAATAAAAATTATATTAAATAAAAATATAGCAGACATTTCTTTTCTAAAGGAAAATGGCGATAATAATTAATTCAGAAAACTGTTCAGTCTAATAAGTTATTAACGAACTACCTAATCCAGCTAACTTGAGAAACTCTTATAGGACAGATAAAAGAGTTAGAAAGGTGTTTAAATTGTAACACTTTATCAGAATTTAACGTCAGTTTCGCGGCCTAACGGCGACATCAGCGACCGTGAGCCCTGTCATTCGAACCGTGATTTATGGAACCAAAGTCAAAACTCAACCGATTTGCCACTGGCTCGAATGGGAAACTTGCTAACATATAGATAAATTTAGTAAATGTAAATATTCTTTTTACATTAATAATATTATTTAACTGGACTGTTTTGATTTTATATTTGTCAGGGTGAAGAAAACAGCCGGAATGGAAACGTGTACTCATTCTTTGGTCATGAGGCAGAAATGGTGGATCTTGATTCATTACAGAATTGTGAAAGATCTGCTGTTAGTCGTCCTGCATAAAGCGATATATAAATAGACAATTAATTATCAAATTTATATGAAAGATATATAATATATGTGCAATTTTAAGGTGAATCTCTGCATATTCAAGCCATATTGTAGTGTAGTGTAGGCCTATACGGACAATTAGTTATCAAATTTATTGAAATAGATATTAATATTATTTGCAAGTTTAAGGTGGTAAAATCTCTGTATGTATTGTAATGGGTGTTTAAGTCAGTTTACTTGTCAATGGATCTCTGATCAGTATAACTTAGTGTTCGTTTCCTCATCTGTAAAGCTAAATTCAACGTTTGTTTCAATATCGAAGGATATTGTCAGAGATGGACCCGGCTGGGACTCGAACCCATGACATCTTGCTTGTCGAGCAAGAGTGTTACCGACTACGCTATCCCACCGGGACACTGTGCTATGCAACAGAGATGATAACATCATCTGTCTAGCTGTTAAGCTCAGTTTAACGTCTGTTACCGTACCACAAGGAGACTGTCAGAGACGGATCCGGCTGAGAATTGAACCCGTGTCTTCCTGCTTATCAAGCAAATGTTTTATTGAGTCGAACGTCCAATTGGGACATCTGAAGATAACATCAAGAGCAAAGAAAATAGAAAGGCTAATTAACCCGACTTTAACGTTAGTTTAGCTGCCGTGGAAACTACGTCAGCAACGGGTGAGCCCTAGAATTCAAACAATTCTTTTAATTGTTCTGTATATTTTCACATATGACAAATGCACATGCTAGTTTCATTTCTTTGTTGCTGTTTTTGTGTTATATTTCTTTGCTACTCCTGATAATCACATCGTGCCTTTTGATTGCGCTCAATGCATCCAGCAGGATTAACCTTCAAGACACCTTGGGGTCATTCTTTTGTTGACTGACCTGGGATTTGTACCCGGATTGCTGCTTCTGAGGCAAACACTCTACCGGTGTCACTATACCCCCAGGGCCCCCACCCCCAATCATCTATGGGAGCGTTTCTCAAACTCGACGGGGTCACGACCCAGTAAAAATATATAAGCTTAGTCGCGACCCACCAAGCAGTTTTATATGGATCTACAATAGGCCATTTAGTGTTTTGCAAAAATCATAAACGTATAAGTCATTCAAAATCAGATGTACATGAAAAGTGTAAATCTTCGTTGGCATACGAAAATAAGAGTTTGCTCCATGTAGGCTTGCACTAAAATAATTATCCTTAAACAATTATTTAATTGAGACCTCGGCGACCCACTTAAAAAGAGTCGGCGACCCACGTGTGGGTCGCGACCCACAGTTTGAGAAACAGTGATCTATGGAATGTGGTGAGGGATGCATGTACCAATGCTCCACTGGTTGATTGGTTTTAATACATGACAAAAGTTAAATGCTAACTTGCAGCAAAAATTGAGAATTATTTACTGGAAATGAAGGTTTTGTAGAAACTCGTATCAATTAACACAAATCAAATTCTGGCTATAATAAATTTTTAATTGAATGATAAAGGTAGTGAAAAGATTACATTATTTTTTCATGAAATATTAGTGATCTAGTACTGTGTGATATTAGTATAGCCTAATTATAATGCTATAACATTTTATACTATTGTTCTCTTATGATGTATAGATATATTTCAAATGTTTTATTTTTATCAATCGTGAATCTATCGACAGTATAATTGTTAATGTGTTATAATGTTATGATATGAAATTTATATTTAGCACTATAAAGTTTAATATACTGTAGTTGTAGTATAGTGTAGAATTTTAATGTTGATATTAATTTTAAACTGAATTTAATCATGCAATATTTTATACACAACTACTTTTATTTTGCTTGAATTATATTTGTGTGTTTCATAGTTAATGCTGTAAAGCTAAGTTGAGTCCTGTTTGCATATCTAAGGATACTGTCAGAGATAGACACGGCTGGAACTCGAACCCGTGATATCCTGCTTATCGAGCAAGTGTGTACGGTGTACCGACTATTCTATCCAACTGGAATGACCAGTTGGATGTTAATGTTATAAATTTATTGGCATGTATTTAATTAGAGAGATAATTCAGTATAGAATCGTGCCATAAAATTCTGCTAACTTAATTTTAGTGTATTTTAACTATACAAAACCATTTTGGTAGTTAATGTCAATATCGTATAGATTTAGCATAGATATAGAGATGTTTCATTGGTTATTTTATGCTTGATGCTCACAAATTTGTTTTCCAAATATTCATGATCATTCTCAGCTGGTTACAGTAAGATTTTGATGTTTATGTTTTGTATTGCATGAATTTTTTCCCATGTTGGATCTGGCCAACGTGAGAATAGACCAACTGAAAACTGCACAAGTTTCTTAAAAGCGGACTAACACCGATATTTTCATACTGAGGAAGGCGACGGGAAACCATCTCGGAAGTCAGAATATATATTCCTCAAAATTGGTTACATTTTAGGTGTGGTAAAGGCATGGCCTTTTTGATGGGATCAACTTGATGATCGATGGAGTGCTCATTAGTGAGTGTGATAGCAGACTATGTTTCAGAATATGTTCCTCGGACCTGCCGCTTGGCAGTTCACTAGAGATAGATAGACAGCCATTAAACATATGTCTCGCTGGCTTACTGGTAGCGTTGTGGACTATTGAACATGACATCCTGGTTTCAACTCCTGGTAGAGCCGATCAGAGAGCAAAATTTCGGACGTACAAGTGGGATCGTTTACCACTGCATAGAGCGCGAAATGGGTCTTAGACAAGCATCTGATGTTTCCTGACCAATATCCCAGTTATTATTATTATATTAACATAAAATTTATCTAGTAGAAAACATTTAAATGCTAAATGTCAGGTCTATAGAAATACAATGGCACGGAAAATTCATATTCAATTCAGATCTAAAATAAAATTGAGAATTTCAAATGCACATAACCAGGGCTGTAGGCCTATAAAGCCAAAAACGAATTTATACACTCTACAATATTCTGAGAAAAAGTCAAACACAAAATCCCATTGACAAACTGAGAAAAGTATTCAATTATTAGAATGCTGCTTGAAATACCTTAATTGTTTAAAATAATACAATTTAGTGGTGTTTTAAAATCAGTTCTTTATTATGCCTTTATCATAATTTTATTATTGTTTCGTCACTTTCGGACCATAATTTGAGAATTCGCATTTTGACATTTTTTAATTCACGAATTTTAATTCTGAGGTTTCATTTGACGTATCGCTACAAATGTATCAGTTTATTTACCGGTAGTGCATGTTTACTATTACAAACTTCAGAGGGTTAAAAAAACCAAACAGAAGCCCACGCATTTGAATTGAATTGATTCCTTTATTTCACGACAAGATAGAATAAGCAGTACATACAGACAGTAAACGTGAAAATGGATGTAAAGGCCCATAGGCACTGACATACATCCCACACAATAAAACCAATTACCGGTAAATAAAACTCATAAAATAGCGACACATTCAATTTGCTATACA
>JAQFZF010004069.1:0-10842 GCA_034695365.1 Enchytraeus norvegicus
GGGGGGAGGAGAAGTCCCTGCTTTGATGCATGTTACAAATGATTTGATCTTTGTCATCAAAATATTTACCACCAGGTAAAAAAAAGTAGCCTGCTGTTTTTACGGCCTACGCGGTATCTTAATGACTTAATTATTTTAATGACCTGGCAATGACCTGGTTGCCGCCGCCACTGAACACCGAACACATGAACGCCGCCACTTTAGCTACTATAATATGACAAATGAATTCATTAATGGAGTAGCTTAGCAAAGAAAATAAATAATCTTATCATACAAAATATGATTAGCAAAACTTTTGTTGTTTCCTCAAAATTTTCAGTACGTAGCTTTAAAACTATCCTTGGATCATTTGAGGGTTAATATTACTAACACGCACTCTTAGCACATTATTTAAGAACATTAACCCTCCGATGCACACCTGGGGTGCAGCTGCACCCCAGACCCATTCAAACCTGTGCCATTCAGCTATTAATTGAAATTTTGACAAATCCTTTTTGGAATGCCTCTTAGAATCCTCTACATATACAAAATTGCAGCTATCACTCGGGTAGCCCCATAGGGGCAAGTTCTACAATATCTCAAAGTGTAACTATACCTACTCTGCACACCTGGGGTGCAACTGCATCCCAATATGTTATTAAGTGCATTTTCTGATCTAACAATAAAGTTTTAGTCAGGATTAATTTCATCTAGTTCTAACTGATTTTTTAAAACTATTTTACTATCTTGTCTGCTGTGAGAGAACGAAAAATTGTGAATAATAGATGTTATTACAATCTGCTTATAAAACACCACTATTCAAAATTATGTTTGATTATATATTTAGTCTACAATAATTATTGATAAAGGTGTGTTCTATGAATATTAGCCTTAGCAGTTTTTTAGACTCTCAATTGATTTAGAAAATCCTGGATTATAATAAGAGTAATACTTGTTGTATGTATACATATCTATGTGTCAAAAATTAATAAAGTCCACTATGGACATGTAATCTGAAGATTATTTCAACGTTATAGACTGGGGTGCAATTGCACCCCAGGTGTGCATTGTAGAGTGTAAAATAAGGTGTGCATCGGAAGGTTAATATTCTTCCTTTAAAAATTTCATGATGGCGATCGTATGCCATGGGCCCCTAAGCCTATAGTTAACCTTATGGATAGTATGGCCCTGCTTGACGTGAAGAGCGCACTTATGCAACAATAGCTGATATACTATTAGCTACCGGTGGAGTTATTATTTTCTGTAATGTTCAGCAATGTTAAAGATATGTATATTGCTTACGATGTTTTTTGCTTGTACATTTGTTACATAAATTTTGCATTGCCAGATTAATTTATACATGCCTTAATTGTAGCATAACAAGGCCAGCGGTTATAAATGCTATGTTTAATCTCAACCAAGCTAATAAAAAATGGTGGGTGACTTTTCAGGACTTTCAAAATTTGTGGGTGACCAAACATCAGTAACACCCGCTGTGACAGAGCCTATGATACAAACCATTAGAAAGATGACAGAAATATAGTCAGACTAATCAAATATAATAATATAATATTTTTGATAATTTTAAATATAATTGGAACTGAGTATGAATTGCATAAAATGTAATGCTCGCAATATGTACAATAATTATTACTCTAATGGACGTGTGATAGTAAAAATAGTAGTTTTTCTAATGACTTGGTATTGTTTAATTGTATTTTAAGATTTGGATCCATCAAACCACATTATCGCTATGGGGAAACTGGTATGATTATTGTGGTATAGTATTACATTTGAGACCAACCGAAGAAAGGAAATAAACAAAAGAAAAAGAAAGAAAAAGAAAGAAAAAGAAAGAAAGAAAGAAAGATCTTAATGAACTGCTCTCACTTCGATGTGGTATACGTAGAATAAACGAAATTCAAAGTTTAGCCTGTCAACAGATCTGGACTCGTGTCCAGGTTTAGGTTTGAATCAACTAATGGCGTCTTGAAGTGAAGCCCTTCGGGCTTCTGAAACTTGACGTTAAATTTACTTCTTCATCATTAAATTTGAGATATTTTAATTCAATTGCAAACAACGCGTATGCAATATTTTGGCAAGCACATATCCCTCTTTAAAATAATAACTCCGAGTGGTCAGCGTAAAATTTTCTGGAATATGGACTTCATTCGAATTTTATTTGAAAGTTTCGATGAAAAATAATATATATATTTTATTCGATCACATTATCCCTCTGGCGAACGGCTTGCATAATTATGTAATAGGCCTACAAACCAGGGCTCCGCTACACTTAAAAACTAGTGTGTGTCCGATATTGTGAAAAATGGTGGTGTCGGTGGGTGTCCACATTTTGTGCAAATGCACAAAATGTTTTCGGCTTGTTCATTTGCAGGCGTGTTCTGGTGGTTGGATGCTGTCTGTAGTTGCACATCCCGCTTTGGACGTCCCTGACATCGCCTTCGGGTGAGAACCGGACGTTAAATCCTCATTGATTGATTGATTGATTTTGCCAAGTAATGGTGGGTGACAGTGGGTGACTAAAATTGAAAGGCTTGAATTTAAGAATAAAAGGTGACAATTAGTAAAAAAAAAGGTAAATGTTATGTACAGTAACCACTGTCACCAAGGTCTTCGGCTGTAAGTGACTAATTTTACAGTAAAATCTGAAAGCAAATAAGATGTCTGAAAGGGACTTCCTTTACTTGGCAGCAGCGTTTAAGTTCACCAATGAGGCTACTAGGCTGCATTAACTGCCATATGTCACAATGGTCACCCATGGATTGTGGGTGACCATTGTATAAATGGTGGGTAGCTTTTCAGGACTTTTTGTTGGTGACCAAACACCCGTAACACCCGCTGTGGCAGAACTTATTAAGCTTATATTGTCTTAATATCTAGAAATATTTTCTGTCAAGACTGTACAACTTTCATATGCTTCTACTGGTAGTGTGGCTCATAGAAATACTAATATATACACGGTATATTATATTTAAAGCTGTAAAGCTAAGTTTAAGGACTATTTCCGTACCCAAGGATACTGTCAGAGACGAACCCGGCTGGGAATCGAACCCATGACCTCCTGCTTATCAAGCAAGCTTGCTATTGACTCGGCCATCCAACCGGGAATTTATATATATTTATATACATAAATATATATAATGTAGGGCCTATATATTATAATATATATACAATTATAATATTATATATTAAAATATATATATAATGACATTTTTGTGTAAATGTTAGTATTTCTATGCGACTCGTGCTTCTACTTTTACACGGCGGAAACACTTATCGGTTGCTATGGTGACGTGTTTAGAACTTTATTTACTTTTATTATAATAAAAATAATTTAAAACTGATTTAGGATATTTTATTTAGGATATTTAGATATTTTACACGATCTAAATATTTGTTCATTCGCTTTAGGTTAAGCCAATTGAAGCAATTTTTTGCTTTAATTTTGTCTATTTTTCAAATTTAAATTAACTCCGGACTAAATAATAATTGAGCTTTGTATAGGACAGCTTTTTCCTATAAATGTCATAGCAACGTAAATGTATACGTCTAGAACGGGTTTACTTAGCTAACGTACCTGGTCGATTTCTGGTTTCCTTAAAGTATTCACTTAGGGGGTTGATTTTAAGGCTTGCGTGGGGGTAGGGGTTTAACCTTCATCCAATCCTAATCTTAACAGAACCCAAATCCTAAGTGAATATTTGAGAGAATTGTGTGATGAAAAATCCGTACAGGCTGCTAACTACATGTAGATGTTATACTTATATTTGCTTGCTTTAGTTACTGACTCTTTTCTTTGCTTAATGTGTGACACTTTAGACTGATCTATATTTGATATGCTTGTATATTTATGTTGGAACCGATGTAATATGTATGTCATGGTCTATTTAGAAGGTAACATATGAAAAATGACCAGCGAGAAGCTGGTCAGAGGCAGGCAAGATTAATGGGGTGGTTGAAATTCTGAAATGTACATTTTAGGACAATTTTCTAGAATTTAATATTACATCATCACTTTTTTGGAAATTATTGACCCCCCGTTATCATCCGTCATCACCGGTCCCAACCTCCCCCTTGATGACGTCATCACCCGGGGTCGGTCATCGGTCACAACGCGGTCTATTACAGCCTCCCAGCTGTCCTGAAATTCCTGACATTTTGGCCTTGTCCTGAAATGTCCTGAAATTTGACATATTGTCCTGAATTTCCTGAAATTCTGGAGATTCCTAAAATATGAAATTTTTCTTATTACTTATGCACATTTATACTGTTTCCTGGGAATCTAGCGTTTTAGGGGTTTCTATTATTTTAATGTAGGCTACATATGCACAGATTGTTAGAGGTCATATTTCGATGTACAATAGCACTTATGCACAGATTTTTCGATGTGCAGACTTTTAGAGGTAAAAAATCCAACAAAACTTGTTCTCAAAAAGTGTTTTTAAGTGAATTGGACCGCGAAAAAATCATTTTCCGGTGGTAAATGTTGTAAAAATGTTGGTGCAAATGTCCTGAAATTGTCCTGAAATTTTGGGTTTTCTTTGTCGTGAAATCTCATGTCCCACAGCTGGGAGGCCTGCGATTACCGGAGTATATAGCGCTTAGTCGATCACAAAGTGGAAAGTGGTAGCAGGAAACAACCTATCTATGGGCCAAATAGAATTTGGGTTTTCTGTTAATGAATGTTATGCTTTTGCAGACATTTTGTGCAGTTTTTTTAAAATAATTGTACGATTAAGACACAATATTACGGTTTCGCGAAAAAATTTGTGCGGTTTCAACGTATAGCGAAAAAACGTGTGTGAAAAAATTTGCCATTGATGGCATCATCAAGGTTCCAACACCCTCCCCACCCCCCAGTGATGACGTAAGATATGGATGAACCCAGCGGATAGAGATGAAAGGAGAATAATGAATGATAGTCAACTTTATTCTTAGAAGATGACAGATGAATGAATGGTATGATTAAATTTTATACTGTCATATTGACTTTTGTTTTCTTGTCATTTTAGATCCAGCACGAATAAACGATGTTAGTTGCGTGAAGTTAGTAATTCTTGATACACTGTAATGGCAAAGGGAGCAAAGACTCCAAAACCTACGAAGGATAAAAGTACAGCAGCCGCTGGAGCAAATAAAAAGACAGACTTGAGTGTAGCAGAAACACCACTCAGTGAAAAGGTGCATAATTTAGTAATTTTAATTTTGCATAATTTAATAAAAAAATCCTTGTTTATATTTTGTTATATATTTGTGTGTATACTGTAATATTTATTTGAATAGTGCACACACATGCATCGGTTCCAGAATTTTCAGTTTGATCCTTATATTACTTTGATTTATGTTACAGATTAGGCTATTGTCAAGTTGTTTTTGTTAAAGAGACATTTATAAATAGATTTTGAATTTATTTATCTACATTTAGTTATGTGTATTATTTATCTAATTATTTTAGACTGTATGTGCTTTATGAAAATATCAGATCTCTAATAAATTTAACAAAATTATGCAAAGACTAAAAGCTATTTAAAGTACATATAAGGAAATTTTTATGTTAGGTCTATGAGTCAGATGTTTATGCATTTGACGCAATTTTGCTATTTTTCATATTATGCAACTGTTCTAGTTATATATAGTGAAAAAAGTGGAATTCGTTATCGAATGTGACCATTACTTGTGTTGCCATCCAAGCATGTCGTGGTAAATGTGCACGGACTGCTGCTCAGACCAATGGAGATTACAGCAGCTTGCTGATGGCTGAAATTCAATGGCCATAGATCACACCCGAGTATCAAACCTTTTACCTTTGATCTCACAGCTGCCTTGCTACCACTAGGCCATCAAATCTCTTGTAAAAGGTAAAGGTTGTGTACCATATTCGTTACTGAACGTATGCGCAGAGCCGATCCTGATCCTGAGCGATTTCAGCACACAGGTGACATAGTCATTAATTAGTCGCCAGCCCCACTCTATACTATCTAATTTGGTAATTGGATCATCTTTTGTACTTTGTTTAAAATTGTTAATATATTTTATTGGCTAGTGCCTAGGCCTAATTGTGTATTTTTCTGTTTAGGGTAAATGGACGGCTTGCGTTGCATTGTTGGTTGGATGTCAAGTGGATGACGATTGGTTCATAAGCGGCATCGGTTGCTCTGTCGCCACTGGGTGCAGACAACTTTTTAATTTTATCTCCGCTCAAGATATCTACAAGATTGTAAATATACAGTTTATTCTTAATAATAGCTGGGCTTTTAGAATGAGCCACAAGTTGAAATTTATAAATTGCGTCTTAGTTTTAGCATGTTTCTGATAATTCTGTTAAAAATATCTTTAAATGACATTATGTCTCAATTTAACTTAACAATTTGATTTAATTTAGCGTTATAGTTTTATCTTCAGCGACTGGTTAGCAACATAAACATATAAAAATAATCTTCAGTTTTCTGTTACAAGTGCATTTCATAGTGCATACTTTCTGTTTTATACATATTTCCTTGCCAATGCTATATGGTAATCGATTTTGGCATTCACAACGAATATTGTTAAACCATTTTATTATTTGTTCCTGAACATTCATTATCATTGTGAGAAATTTACTTGCACAATCTATTTGTTATTATATTTGTTTTTGAACAAGCCACACATTGCAATTTACATTAGGAATAGATTTTTAGTTTGTAGGTTTAAGTTATTTCAAATAAAAAAATTGACATGTATTGTATAATTGTATATAAATGGAAAAAGCTGCAGAACAGCATATTCCTTCTTAAACGTATCACTGAATCTCTTGTTCACTAAATACAAAACATTTGTTTTATCTATCAGATAAAAGAACTTGGAGAAGGAGGAGGAGGTGCAGCCCCAGGAGCTAAGGGTGCTGCTAAGGGTAGCAATAAAGACAGCTCAGGATCCGAAGCTTCTCCAGAGATCTATGAGGCCTGCGTGGCTTGCCTCCCGTACGTTAGGGCTCACCGGGAGCCTCCACTGCCTCTAGTGGCTAAGATCATCAAACATAAACTGTTGGACATCAAGAACAAGGATGTGCAGAGAAGGGCTGAATTATTCACACCGGTAGCTGTGGAATTATTATTCCAAGTTTTATATGTATATTGTCAATGTAATATATGGAAGTGTAGACGTCTGCAAGGTTGGAATTTTAACTTGTTATCGGCATATTTCACTTTTCGAAGTTGTCCTTGTTCTTCAAATTACCTTAGTTATTAGATAACTAAGAAGATAACTAAGATTAGATAACTAAGTGGCAAATGCACTCGAGTGGCAAATGCACAAATTAAATTTTAATAACTCTCACCCTCTCGTATCTATTAATCTTGATATTTCTAAAACTTTGTCATTCAATAATATAATCAGAAAATATCGGATGTTGAAAATATACAGATAAAGGAATAAACAGAATACGGCATATTTTGATCTTGCTATTTAATTGCAAATTTGTGTTTAAATGAATGTAAAAAAATTTCTGTATAGAATCCAGGTGCAGCAACAGAAGCTAAAGGAAAGAAAGGAGCGGCTGGAAAGGGCAAGCCCGGCAAGGAAGACAATGCGTCACAGCCTAATACACCGAAGGGTAAAGAGAAAGAAGAAAAGAAACCAGAAAAGAGCACAACTCTTGTTACACGAGAGGAGATGGAGGCAGTGGAAAAACTTGTTATAAGTATGTAATCTATGCTCTATGGACATTGCATAATGGTTTAAACGTCTGTTTCACCATCCAAGAATGGTGTCAGAGTATCAGATGCGGACTGGCTGGGAACTGAACTCAAGGCCTCCTGTTATCAAGCAGGTATGCTGCCGATGATGCTATTCAACCGGATGTATACATCTACAGTACAAGACTCAATTAGTTAGCGCCACATATGACATGAAAGTATGCTACTTCCGAGGGTAAACAATCAGGACAACTATTGAGCCACTTTTATATTTCATTTAAATATTGTACTTTAATTCTTTTATCAGATGTTTGCCCACATAACAGACGTAATAAATTTTTTTTTCACTATATAAAAGCTTCAAAATGAATGATTGATAATTTACACAGACGATGAGCTAGCTGGCGGACGTAGCTGATCAGTACATCATGTTGACTGGTTTTACTAATGATTGATTGAATGATTGATTATGTTGATAGATGATGAGCCATGGGACAGAGCTGATCAGTACATCATGTTGACTGGTTTCACTAATGATTAATTGATTGATTGATTGATAATGTTGACAGATGATGAGCCGTTGGATGGAGCTGATCAGTACATCATGTTGACTGGTTTCACTAATCCTCATCTAATCTCGTTCCTCGCTGATCTACGCGTTGATGTCAACTGTATCGTTAAAGTGCGCGCCAGTAACTACGAGGTGCTGCATGAGATCGCTGCTCTCTGTCCGCCTCAGTCCTGGGGGTCCGAGGCAGAAACTGCTCGCGATGAGGCTGACGCTAACAAGGACAAAGTTAATGCTGATATGGGTACTTTTCTAGATTTGTTATTTGTGAATATGATCTTTACTTTTCATATTGCAGTTGCAGTGCACTTAAACTACCGGTACCTTACTAATAAATATACCAAATATTTATCAAATATTTAGAAACAATGTAATTTTATAAACTGATCTGCTAATTGCGCTATTTATAGGAAATTTTATTCGAATATTAGGATCTATTTGAAATCTAAAATAATTACGAAATTGCTTAAAGATGATGTATATTGTTAAAACACTGATTTTATATTTAAAGAAACAAGAAATTAATAAACAAAATTAAAGAAACAACAAATTACAGTACTTGACATAATTGCCCCGGTTGGATAACCGAGTTGGAAGCACGCTTAGGCCTACCTGATAAGCAGGAGGTCAAGGATTCCAGTCCCAGCCGTATTCGTCTCTGGCTTTATCATTGTATACGGAAACAGACGTTAACCTTAGCATTACAGCTTAATCGTTACTTTTAATACCACTTTAGCATGACTCTGTGAAATATATATTTAATTATAATTGTTGATTAGTTAATACTTTCTCACTTTTTCAATAGAGGATAATGTGACTGTCAGGTGGATTGAATGCTAATATTTAACAGACCCAGAGAATAGTGCAGCCGTGTCTGAGTCGTGCCCTGATGAGATTAGAAGAATGGCTGTGCAAAGATTTTGGCGTGATATTCCCATCATATTGGATTCAGGGACTGACGACTCTAGCCTGCACAACGTGGCTCGCCTGGAGTGCCTCGTGCCTGATACCATCACTTATCTACAGCTCTGTGATCCCAATACTCTGGTGCGTTCATATAGCTTTATCTAAAAATTTATGGTGAAATAGTTCTGTTAAGATAAATTACATGATAAGAATGCCGGACTATTATTGGTTGTTTTTGTGATATTGTTCATATCTAGCTATGTAATCTTACAGAGTTATATGACTCTCAGACAGTGGCGTTTCTATTCTTAGACCAATGTGTTATTGTTATTAGGCGTTTGCGTTTTTTGTGAATTAAAAGAGAAAAAAGATTCTGTACTTGAAAGATTTATATTTTGTCGGTTAGACTCATATGTAGAAATTAGATGTGATAGATTTGCTGTCTAATAGCCGAAAATGGTTTGTACAGTACAATCTTACTATGTATTTATCTGCTTCTGTTTTAATTTAATTTAAGGTCTTTTTACTTGTACGAATTTAACGCAGCACACGTTTTGGTCCTCAGCGCAATACATACAACTATACTACTATACTGCTTAAAGATGATGATTTGGCATCAACTTTGAATTATAGAGCAACATGTTCAAAGCATTTAGCTTAATTGTGTCTGTAATGACAACAATTGTCGTCATAATGGAGAGGCTCCGTGGTCTAATGGCAGAGCTGCGGCCCCTGAATCATGAGATCGGGGGTTCAATGCCCGTTTTGTAGATCAAATTTGAGTTACAAGCCTTCAGCAAGCTGCTTTACTCTTCATTGCTATAGTAGCAGCAGTCGGTGTACAATTACCGAGACATGCTCTGGCAACTGCTACTGGATTGCTGAATTTTGAAATTAATCCCAGCTGGCTCGCCAACATGCGAGATCAATTGCATGTGCTATTATTATTTTTAGTTATTCACGTGTTTTCACATGTTTTCAGAACGATTTCTTCCTAGAGCTGTACAACAATGTAGCGTTGCTGATGTACAATGTTACAACGATGCTGAGACATTGGCAATCCTATCTCAGCTGTCTCAAGCTTATTCAGCTGCCACGTGTGCCCACCTGTCTAATGCCTTCTACTAATAAGGAGAATCCCAATCAATCAGTAGTACAGCTGCCAACAGGAGCAACGGGTAACTATGCCTCTTGGAATAATTGTACTGAATATGACGTCCCTGACATCATTGTTGGATGCAGAAACTGACGTTAATCATTATTATCATTATTATTATTAGTAGTAGTAGTAGTATTATAACTATTATAATTATCACTCTATTTTAATATGCGCCCCGGACACATTTTTGAAAAATATATAGCATATATCTAATATATATAGAAGAGTTTCTGTGTGTGTGGTGTGTGTGTGTGTGTGTGTCTGTCTCTCCGTTTGACCGGGATGCATTTAGACAGTTTTGGACCTTTTCACTCCAAACCTTCACTAATGTGTCGGTGTGGGCATGGGACCCCCTACTGGGATTCCCGTCCCCCTTTGTCACCTCTAACATGGTGTCCAGGACCAAAAAGTCCCACTTCAGGGCCAAAACGTGCAATTTTTTTCATTCGGCAGATGTCAGTAGTTAAATTGTTCAGCATGCTTATATTGTTGTTCAAGCAGCGCAATTCTTAACGTCATGCTTCACGTGTTTTGTG
>JAQFZF010004070.1:0-10842 GCA_034695365.1 Enchytraeus norvegicus
TATTTAAATGTCATCATTAATTAGCTATTCAAATTTCATTAGAAAAGAATTCAGGCTTTCCCGCCAGACTGTATAACATTTTCATAGTTCACTAATTAGTAAATTAAATGATTTAGTCCATTTCAAAGAAAACAAGTAACTTTTACTAAATTAAATATGCTGATATGATCTATTCATTGCTCGATCACATGACAGGTCTAAGCCAAGAATTTCTACAAAAAATCTGCCTGTAATGCTCATTAATGAGTACCGTTGATAAACTCAATAAATCAAACGAATTATAAAGATTTTTCCTCCTCCATAATTAAAAATTATGTATTGTTTAAGGCTAATAATTGAATTACTGAGGTGGTCACCCGCTGTCTTCCTCAGTGCTGCCTTAGTAGTGTTCTATGAAGATCGTGCAGATTTCGATTGGTTCATTTTCGATATCCCCGAACGCAGTGGCGGATCTAGGAATTTTTGACTGGGGGGAGGCAAGTACATGTATTTTTTTGAGAGGGGCCAAATCAAATCGAGGGGGGCCAATGGTTAAAAACAGGTAGCCTACTTTAATGGGTCAAATTACAATAATTTTTCAAATCGAGGGGGCCGGGGGGGGGGCAAAGCCCCACCCGTCAGGTCGAGGGGGGTCATGGCCCATCATAGATCCGCGCTTGAGTGCCGGACGTAGCACGGGGAATTAAATAAATAATAGGCCATATATGTAAGGCGTGTAATTAAGGCTATTAATAAGCTGATCGACTTCAACAAATTTGAGTTGAAACTTTATGTTTCTGAAAATTCTTAGAGAAAAAAAGTACCATCACGTGTATTATGAACTTAAATTATTTATTTAGCTAAATTCGTGCCAATAATTAAAATAATAAAATTACTTTTGTTTTTATCCATCAAAAGTCTAGTTAATTTAGCATAATGAAGATTGTAGCCAATGAATGTGATTTATTGATTCGTGCTGAACACTTTTCTTGTCATATCTCAATATCTATAAGTATAGACTTGGACGTTTATTGCTCTAAGGCAGCGAATTGTTAGCGTGGTACGCTCAAGTCTAAGACGATTGAAGAGTCGTGGGCTAAAATCCAGACTACAGAGAAATAATAATTCCGCTGGCACTGCCTAATCGTGTACCAGCGCTTGCTGTAAGATGCGCACTTCACGGCAACGGCACGATTAACCTGTAGGAATATAAGACAGAAAGAAAACATAAACTGAAAAAGAAACCCTTTAAACACATGCGGTTGACATATGTTGAAATAAAAGAAGATTAGAAGAAAGTGACTATGTTTAAGCACTTACCAGCATTCAAGAAGACGTAGTTGAAGTGTTTAGAGTTGACGGCTTTCATGTCACCATAGGACTTTATGTATTCACTAGCATCTGGGTCTTCTTTGAGGATAAACGACATCAACAATGCTATGACCACAATCTGTTTTAACAGCAAATACAATGTAGCTTACAATTGACAAATATCATAATGTTGTAACCGAACGGATGGGGAAATCAGAGAAGCATAGGCTAATAATTACGCAAATTAGTAGAAATAGTCACGCAATACAATGCTAAAAAGCACGAGTAGACTACAACCACATTAATGACATGTAGTCTAGATATACATGTATATTAGATTCTAGCTTATCGATACCTAATTAATGATCATCTATATAAACACTCTGAGTCAAAAAATCCATGTGCGCAGCCATTCGCCCATAACTTTTGCATTTGTAAACCGATGCAAAAAAATTACACAGTTAGAACAAGATGAAATTTGCCATAATACATCGCAACGTAATTCTGTTAATTGCAATAGAAAATAAACACCGCGGACGAGTTGGAGCAGCGCCCGGTATACGCTTGGCAAAGCATGCAGCATTCTTTCTACTTGACAACGCAATAGATTAGAGGCGCAGGAGTATCAGAGCTTATATTCGAGTCAAATGAGGATATTTAGGCGTAGAGTAATATTCTGTGACTATTGACAATAGGCCTGCCTGTACAGTACTGGCCAAATTAATTTACTCAACGCTGTAAATGTCTAAAAAGTAATTTAATGCATTGTATTAATAACCAACGATATCCCAGTATCTTATTTGGCCCCATTTGGCCTCGATTGGCATCGACACACGACTCGGCATAGAAAATACAAGTGTTTGACACATTTCCTTCACTTTTGGATCATAAAACCATATGCTAATAACCGCCTGGATAGGCTGTGTTTTCTGTATAAAATCATGGTTCCTAGGTCTCTTCTTTGGCTGTCAATAGGATGTAAACACTTCCTTGGTTAGGTAATGTACCAGACCTAAATCCCATTGAAAATCTTTGGAGTATTATCAAGAAGAGACTTGGAACCATGATTGTATACAGACAACACAGCTTATCCAGGCGGTTATTAGCATATGGTTTCATGATCCAGAAGTGAAAGAAATGTGTCAAACACTTGTATTTTTTAAGCCAAATCGTATGTCGATGCCTATCAAGGCCAAATGGGGCCAAATAAGAAACTAGGATACAATTGGTTATGAATATAGTGCATTGAATTACATTGTAGACACTTACAGCGTTGAGTAAATTAATAAGGCCAATACTGTATAACATCGTTTGTTACGTGTGCTCTGTTGTTCTTCATGTCACAGATTCATAAGCACTCTGTAGCGATTGACATACTGAAACTGAACATCTTCAATGGCGCACATTTTCAAGCACAGTTTTAACACAAGACGAAGTACTTATTAACGGAGTAGGTCTACACCATCTTGTGGCAATGTTCACCCTGATTCTACTGATGTAAGAAGTGTTTTAACCGGTTTACAAATGCCAAAGTTATGGGCGAAAAACGGCGAACGTGGTTTTTATGACTCGCAGTGTATATAATGTGTACTCGATCTGCTTGTATTTTTATGTATATCTATTATATGTCATCAAATTGTGAGCCGATTATGATGATCTTGTCAATCAATCAATCAATCAATGAGGATTTAACGTCCGCTTCCTCACCCGAAGGCGATGTCAGGGACGTCCCAAGCGGGATGTGCAAACTACAGACAGCATCCAACCACCAGCACATTCCTGCAAATACACATGCCGAAAGAGAAACTTTTGAATGCTATCACGCTGGTAGCAATCTATTAATTTGCAGATAATGCTATCGTCCATTAACAGTTACCAGGCCTTACCCTTATTATGAATTCATAGTCCATTAAGTTACCAGTATTATTCTCGAATTTTACTCAGACAGTAATGTCATTTTACATTATAATAAAATATAAATTTTGTATCTTTTAGGCTGCCAATGCTGGACCACTCACATATACCATACTAAAGAAGGTATTTCCCAACAAAATCAAGGAATGGCACACCATTATCGTCATCATATCTATTGGTGTCGTTACCTGCATCTTCCTCGGATTCTTTTGGGACCGAACTACCGGGACGGGCCCTGATGGCAAGGGAAAAACCAGTACGGCCCTGTTTGTACTTTGTACGTTCTTAGCATTGGTGGATTGTACGTCATCAGTGGTTTTCCTGCCCTACATGGCAACATTTCGTCAGCAATATCTCAACGGGCTCTACTTTGGAGAGGGTCTATCTGGGCTTCTGCCGGTATTGCATTTTTTAACAAGCTTAACAGCTAAAATCTATGTTAACGTCCTTTACCGTGTTTCCGTCGGTTACTGTTAGTAATGGACCCTTCTGGGTCTCAAACCGTGACATCCTCTTTATCGAGAATATGTGTTACCGACTACGCTATCCAACTGGGAAATTGCATATCTTACTGTCATAATAAGGAATAAATTATTATTTTACTCGTGGTTTTAGAAGTTGAATTGAATATCTATTTGATTGCAATATCTTATTTTATTTTTATTTTAGTGAATTTTACCCTTTCTTGTTATATTCATCGTCTTCTGTGAAATCACAATAGTATTTAAGATTTTCACTGTGTAGTTACTACAGGTCCTACTTGTAACGTTTCTTTGCAAAATGACTTTACGGAAGCACGAAAACGCAATATCATTGTGAACTTGGCGAAGGAACACATTTCAAACAATTGTCTATATTGAGTTGATAAGATTTAGGTGAACTTGTATATATGATTATAACAGAATATCATCACTGACACAATAGATGCATAGTCAGTACTAAATGGATGTTTTTAGAATTATTTTCTAGACTATTAGCGAATCCTTATAGCTCGTTGATAAGTACGCCTATAGGAGCAATGTATCTCTATTTTTGTACGCACAAACTCAATATTTTACTCTATATCTGAATCTCATTATAGGCCTAAGTGTCTATGTTGACAAATCTTCTCAACATTGGTAAATTTTAAATCGGTAAACGGTATACTAAAATATGTTTCTAATATATTTATTTTACAGGCGATACTTGGACTCATTCAGGGCATCGGCGGGGACCCGCGATGTGTTAACCAAACCATTACTGTTAATGGAACCGAGGAATACCAAATAGTGGCCATCTATGATCAACCAAGATTCGGTGTCAGCACCTTCTACTTCATCCTCAGTGGCGTGTTGGCTGTTTCACTAATCTCCTTTATAATTGTCCATTTCCACCCTGCTGGAAAAAGGGAAAGAGAATTTAGAACATGGAATAAAGCATCTAAGGATACAGAAAAAAAAATCGGTAATGGTAATTTTAAGAAAAATGTTAAGAAAGAAGAAGACCATAGTAGTACGGGTAATGGTGTGAATAATATGGGTAATGATTCGGCATCAGTGATTGACATGTCAAACGGTGACACGAAACACACAAACGATTTAGGAAATGGAGTTTTATTTTCAAACAATAGTTATAACAGCAATGATTCCGCCGTTCAACTTCAATCTTATAATCGTCTTGACGAAAATGGTGAAAATAAAAAAGATCACAAGATCTCAGATCCGACTGTAACTGACGCAACACCAGCAACAAACAGGGAACCGGAATCTCTGCTAACGCTTGGTTCTATCACAACCTTACTTATAGTAGTTTGGATAAATGCTTTAACCAATGGAGTACTTCCATCGATCCAAACCTACTCCTGTCTTCCATATGGAAACAGGGTGTACAATCTATCGGTTAGGCTGTCAATTGCTGCTAACCCTATTGCCTGTTTCTTTGGAATATTTGTGACAGCCAAGTCACTGTGGGTATTTCTGGTGCTGGTGTTGTTGGCAACCACATGCTCAGCCTATCAACTGGCACTCGCTTCCTTAAGTCCTACACCACCCTTGTACGACCATGTGAGTGGTGGGCCATTAGCGGTAAGTGTGATATTTTTATATTTATTAATTTTAATTTTGATTATTTATTTATACTTTTATTATCACTCTGGCTTTTAAATGACCCTGGGTAAATAAACAAATATGACATTTATATTTATTGCTTTAAAACTTATGTAAAGATAAAGTGTATTCCGAAACTATAGAATCCGTCTCGCTTAAGGTGCCGCTGAAACAAATTGCATTGAAGCGTTGCAGTGCCTTTGACAACCGTTACCTTAGGAGAGCCTTCTCCCGAGAGTCGCTAGATATGACGTGAGACCTTCGCCCTATTTCTTCAAATTGTTTTATTTATATCAGATTTATAAGGCTCATACAATTGTCATTTGCGGACATAAAGGTTAATTAATTTAACTATATCTGAACTTCCCAGTTGTTATTTTCCACCGGCAGTTGATTGGCAACTGGAACTGTTCCACATTTTGCTACATGTACTGAAACGACGTAATCTTTTTTTATCTTAATATTTAGTTATGGGTAATTATGTTCATTGTTGCGAAGCTACTAAAACTACATTATGCAAGCTGATATTTATTTAGCTCCCTCAGCTTTCGGTTAAACTTGAGAATGGACACGCCGAAAACTGAATATTGCTAGTGAGATTTGATTAGCACAGATCCAAAAAATAAAATAAGAATTCTGATAAAATAGATTCGATTTATAATATTAGATTTGTTTAATTTTAATCATTATTTTTTATTATAAGCAGTTATGTTCAAACATTATTTTCCATTTATGTTTTCAGATAGCGACATTTGTGATTCTAACGGCCCTGTTCAGCTACACTAAGATGTGCTGTGCTGCCAGGCTCGGAGAAAGATCCGGAGCCGAGGGTTTACTTTGGTGTGGAGTGGTAACACAGATTGGATCATTAATAGGCGCCATTGTTATCTTCGTTCTCGTTAATAATGTCAAAGTTTTTAAAAGTAAAGATTTTGTGTGTACCTGATCGTATTCCATCATTTCAAATGATCTACTTACATTGTAAATAGTTAATAGATTTTTATATTTACAATTTATCAAAGACTGGGCATTTTATAATTTATAGAATGAACATTGTATAGGCTTATTGTTATCGTTGAAGTCATGGTAGTGATGTTAGGGTATATTCTTATAGGCCTGTGCACGCACGTAACTGTTTAAGATGCCGACTTGACGCTGTTAGCAAAAATTGTTCCTTATTATTAGGATCTATCAAGATGCCATTACAGTTCTTCTATTGCACAAAAAGGTTTACGAACTGCATGTGTTGTACGGTACGGTACGTCCCTGGCATCGTCTTCGTGTTATGAACCGGGCGTTAAATCCTCATTGTATGGTACGATAATAGAACAACATTTTACAATTGGCCTTCTAGTAGCCTAGGCTAAAAGTCTAAAGATTTTCTACTTTGCGGAGATTCAGACGTGGATTGTGGTTTCACATTTTCAAACTATTATAATTATACATGTACATGTACATTATCAGATTTTCAATATTGTATCTCAAAGTATGAAATTTATAAAATTTATCAGCTCAACGAATGCTCAATATCATATAAAAGCAGATCCCGAACTTCATTATTGCGTAAATTTACTACCATAACTTGAACTTTTACTTATTATAACAGTATATAGCATAGTGTCAATGTAAGTGTTAAATGTGCCAATGTATCAGTTTTCCTAAAATCTCTAATATTATTTTTATCATAATCGTAGCACCGTTTTAATCTTAGATCTCATCGTGACAAATATTTATGAACGTTCGCATTGCACATTATCATATACAATACAATACAATACAGTCTGGTTTAACTTCCGTTTCATCCTCTGACGACGATATCAGGTGCGTCTCCAGCAGCACAGGCAATACTAACTCCAGGAACATAGAATTGAAAGATCGAAGATGGCGAGGCGGTCGATGAAAGATCGGCCAATAGTTTGGAGAGAATTGTTGAAGTCAATTCTAATGCCACCACTGAGTGATAGGTTATAATAAAAATGGAATGCACAAAATGTAGACTAATTCAGTTTAGGGGTGTATTTCATTGTCGTCAGATTGCTATTTCATTGTCGTCAGATTGCTAACGCCTATATCATGAGAACCATGACCCATTTACCAGCAATAGTCGTACGGTATATAGGGCCTACTAAATTGCAAGCCTAGATAGTTACGCCCCTGTTTAATTAGCACTTTAACAATTCAGCTAATAATAGCAATTCTGAACTATTCTTAACCATTTTATTTATTTATAAACTAAGTAATCTTTATATCTTGTTTCCGATGTGTTCTGTGTATTGGGCTACTGTCCTATTTGTTTATGTTTCTTTTCTATCTTTTCTAATTTTATACTGTTTCATTCATCATATTATGCAGTGTGAAAGAAGCAAGACTGTTGTGATGGGCATGTTTGATTGATCGTGTGCTCATTTATGAGCGAGATGATAGTAGACCATGTTAGATATTTTTTCCTTTAAGTCAAGCATCCACGTGACAGATTATAATTATCATTATTTCCTTCTATTTATTATTTCCATAATCTTATAATGAAAATAATGGAATATCTGGGTCAGGTTTTATAGTAGGATCAGATGCTTGTTTTAGACTCATTTCGCCCGTTATGCAGTGATCAATTATCCCACTAGTATATCCCAGATTTTACTCTCCGATTGGCTCTACCGAAGTTAAACCCAAGATGTCATGTTCGAAACTCCGCTACGCTACCACTTAGTCATCGAGACGTACTATGAGTATTAGTAGCAGCCTTCAGATAGCTGCTTGTTTTACTCGTCATTACAGAAATCTGCAGTTGGTTTATATTTGTTATGATATGTTGTAGACAAAGGTACAAGCTGCATGCGGAAAAATATTACTGTTTTCATCAGTTGGCGAGAACATTAGCATAGACCTATTCTAAAAATAAAGAAATCTCAGCCGTCACTGATACAAGATGAAAATGTAATTGTATAGTAAAGCCCAATTTAACGTCAGTTTCATGCCCTTACGGTCACATCAGTGACGGGCGAGCCTCGGATTCGAACCCCGCACATACTGATCCGCAGTCGGAAACCTAACCGATCGTGCCACTGGCTCTGCGACGCCACTGCCTCTTTAAATAAGGGATGTCGTCACGTGATCCCTTTATTTTTGGTGCAACATTTATGGTGCAAAGGAAGGGCCTGTAGAATTGCTTATACGTCGAAGGATATGAAATGATTGTACAATAACACGGAATCCCTAACCAATTAAATGAAAAATTTATGGAAGCTTCCATATAACTCCACTTAGGCCCTACTTCTGTTATTTGATTGTTTTATAATCAGTTGATTTTTAATTCTTGAGGGCTTATCGTTCAGTCTTTTCTTGATATATTTGCCATTTATGTGCGAGTATATATGATTGTGTCAAGCAGAATATAAACATATAACAAATAGCCTACATGTATAAATAGTATATATCATACTAATATACACAATGTGAGACAGTGTCTACAACACTATCATTATTAGACCTATTATTATACAAGTTATAGGAATAAACATAACATTCACAACATTGTTCACATTCAGAAATTCGTCTAACCCATCTCAGCAAATATCAGAATATATCCTATCGAAAAGTTGGTTTATGAAGTAGTCAACCTTGGCCATATAAAAATTGAAAGCTTACGAAATACGTGCATTTGCATGTACTTCTACGACTTGGTCTGCCTGCCCAACGCTTTAATGTATTGTACAGCTCAAGGGATTTGAACCAGGCAGCCGGGTCCGTCTCTAACAGTATCCTTGGATACTGAAACAGACACTAAAACTTAGCTTTACAGCTACCAGCTTTACAGGTTCTGTAGAAATTTGACATAAAAGCGTACTAACATAGGCCTATCGCTAAACTCCTTCGATACTTTATTTCTTCAAGTGTCATGACCGGTCCGGGCGTTGACGATCATGGTGTGCCACAGTTCTTGTTCTCTAGCAGATCATTTCTACATCTTCGACGTTCATCAAATCCCTAAGTATATGTAAATCTTTTGTAATTATTTGCAACGTTTACATCCATTTTTCCCCAATGCTTGTTCTTTCAATTTCTCTATTCCTCAAAACACGCAAAAAACTCATTTGCCTGTTTCGCAGTATTTATTATATTTCTTGTCATTGCCATCCTACATGTATTAACAACTTTTTTATTTGTAATGTGTCATGTGTAAGAGATCCGAAAATTTTGTCTGTAGAACCACATTTCAATAGCTTCTAATCAGTTGGAATATGGTTCTACAGAATAATTTTGCATAGTGTTTGAATTTCTCGGGAAGCGCTCGAACGTTCCCGGTAAGATTACAGCCGATCAAATTGTTACTTGATAGTCTGATAGTCTGTAATTCCCGTGTTGGATCCGGAAAACTTGAGAATAGACCAGCTAAAAACTGCACATGTTTAGTAAAAGCCGACTAACTCAGATATTTTCATACTGAAGAAGACAACGGGAAACCACCTCGGAAGTCAGAATATATATTCTCAAGAAAAAAGGTTACAATTTAGGTGTGGTAAATTAGGTAAATTAGGTAAATTAGGTAAATTAGGTATGGTTATTGGCATGGCCTTTTTGATGGGATCAATTGATGATCGATGGGATACTCATTAGCAAGCGTAATAGCAGACTGTGTTTCAGAATATGTAGACCTACCTTGAACCTGCCATTTGGCAGTGCACTAGAGAGTCTGTAACGTAACCGTGTATACACGGTTACGTTACAGACGATCAGTATCAGGAGTAGGAATATTTGTAGGGGTAGATGTAGGGTTGGCTAGAGGTAGTTTGGCTGGGGATAGGGTATGGTTATTGTTAGGTTATGGTTAGGTTATGGTTAGGTTTAGGATTTAGCCAGGGTTAGCTTAATTTGCTGTATTTGTATTGTTAACGTAATTTCGCTCCCGGGTCGACCGATTAAAACTACAATTAAAATAATTACAATGGTATTATAACGCATATTATAAAGCTCATAATAAAGCCTTAAGAACTGTCATCCAATCGGTTAACTCGTTTTCTGACTCGGCTGCCATCAAGAATTTTCTACCAGGTGTTCTGAGTGTAAAGTAAAATTCCCCAGGACTTGCTACCCCTACAGAGACTCCTATCTGCACTGAAAAGCCTTGCTCCTTCCTCCCAATCACGATCACACCACTCCCCTTTGGACTAGCATCCTGAAAATATTGTAAATTAAACAATTTTAATAACTATAATAAAAACAATCTAGAACCAAATTAAAAACAGCCATTCGAAACCGGACATAAAACGGCGATTAAAAACTAACAATATACAAAATTTCATTGCTATAGACTCTTTCAGATGGCAATTTCAGGGCAAAAATTCTACACGCAATATACATGTACTATAGTAGTTGTTGTTGTTGCCCACTCCGAAGACCAGCAAATGTCCATATTACTCAATATCAGTGATGGGCACCTAACTAAAGAAAGTAGTTTAACTAAACTATTTTCTTAACTAAAAAAAAGTAATTTAACTACTTTTTTAACTAAACTAAAAAAAAGTAGTTTAACTTTTAACTAAATAAAAGTAGTTAA
>JAQFZF010004071.1:0-10842 GCA_034695365.1 Enchytraeus norvegicus
TTCTTGTTCCTTGAATTTTTCCATTGAGTATCAAATCTTCCATCCCCTCTTTCCTCATTACATGTCCCAAAAATTCATGTTGTCGTCTTCTAATGATTTTCATTAATTTCCTGCTGGTATTCGCTCTAATCAATACTGTTTCGTTTGTAACATGTATTATACGATAATCTATAAGTCATAATAAAGAAGGCCTAGAGAAGTCAAACTTTTATGTTGGGTATTGGAGAGGGTTAGAGAAAGGTAAGGAGGCCAAGAATGAGGAGATGGATGGATGGGGTACAAGAGTTGACAGGTCTGCGGCTCGGGCAACTGAAGGAGAAGGTACGGTAGAGAGACAGCTGGCGTGCACTAGTACATCAGTCCACCACCAGGAGTCAGTGGTGACTCGACGGTAACAAGATATAAGTAAGAATCAGTATAAATAATTATGAATTTATACAGTGAACTGCATGCATTTGACGCTTAGCAATAGTGATGACTATGATACATTTAGCTAACATTACAAACAGGGACTATCAGCGCAACAACACAAGTAACATAATTATAATTGGTAGATTATATTAATCATACAGTCCACGAGACATGTGTAGTAAATATTTCGCACGGTATATTGTCAATAGGGTGATACCGTCATCCATGGTATAGGCATACTAATTGGCCGACCTACTAGATTTCGGTAGGTCTGTCAAAATACAATACAATACAATACAAATACAACAAAATACAAAATGACATTTTATAGCGCCTCTATATACTAGGTATCTCAGCGGCGCTTTTTCGAACAATGAATGGCCTGCCATAGGCCACACACGATGGGGCAAGTCAAGTCTGGAAGTTGAGCGACCAATAATGATCAAACAACCTCTGAATGAATTCTAAAATAGATATCTCATAAAGCACAGATATCGGGATAATAGAAGAAATGAAATGCCCAAAGGAACTGCTTATCACCGTGCATTAAGGCATAAAGGCACAAAGATCAATTACATGCTATAATTTAATCAAACAGACATTTGTTAAATCTCAGAAAATACATCTATAGGCTAATTATTATAGTCATACGATGTGAAATCTTTTGACGACTATCAAGTGCACAAAATGACAGATTTGTGCTTTGAACCTGCCATGAGGCAGATAATTGATTGACTGTACATAGAATATTGATTAACGTACGATGTTAAACTGAAATCATGAATTGCCGAAATTGTAAAACACTAAGGCATATCATTGAAAATATATATATATATACTATACACAAAAATGTTTGAAGAAATCATTTTTATCATTCTTTTAAGAAAATATTCAATCAGTCTTTGAGGCACTAGAAACTAGAAAATGGGAAAGAACCCAAAACTTCGGTTCTAGTTCGGGTTCGGTTCTTTAAGAACCGGTTCGGGTTCTTTCCCATATCTTTTAGAAACACGTGTACGTAACATAGTAAAGGTAGAGTAATATTGCAAATAAATTGCAACTTTGCGTATACAGCCTAAGTGGAAAAGTTGCTAGAAAGCTTACAACGTAAGCAAGAGACTGCTGGTTTCAACCCTGACTGGCTAAGGTACTAATCTCAATGAGTAACAAAACTGGCATTAAAATTCTTCAAAATAAAAATGTAAATAAAATGAAAGTCCGGATATATCTAAAAACTAATAGAACACAAGTTCCATTCTTAAAAGGACCTTGCTCAAGAGTATCAAATCAATTATAAACATATTACGCTCAAGCTACTCGTGTGGGATCCGGGAAACATGAGAATAGACCAACTGAAGACTTCACATGTTTCGTAAAAGCCGACTAACGCAGATATTTTCACACTGAAGAAGGCAAAAAAAACCACCTCGGAAGTCAGAATATATATTTCCACGAAAAAGGTTACATTTTAGGTATGGTAAAGACATGGCCTTTTTGATGGGGTGTACTTGATGATCGAAGGGGTGCTCATTGGTGAGCGTGAGAGCAGACTATGTTTCGGAATATGTACATTGGACCTGCCATTGGGCAGTGCACTAGAAAGAGAGAAATCTTTCCTATCATTTCACGCATGCTCTCCAGAAATCAAAGGTGATATTGAAAATATGTAATCAGAATGCACGATCATCTTTTACAGCATAATAATTATAATACAATACAATGAGGATTTAACGTCTGGTTCCTCACCCAAAGGCGATGTCAGGGACGTCTCAAGCATTAATGAACGTTTATAATGCGTCACATTGCAGTTACATTATTCCGAAAAGCGACCAACATGCACAACATGTACACAAAAATATAATCTGACAACACAAAAATAATTTTTCTTATCAAGGCGAATTATCAAATAATGAAAGAAGTACAAGTCTAAACTAGAGGAATTAGCACAATGTAATGAACGTTACCTTGAGAAAATAAGACGCAATGCATAAAGTTTGGTCCACAAACTACCAGCTTGATCCCATATGGATGGTGTTATGCAAAAGTGGACCTATGACTACCAGAAATATTGTAAAAAATGGTGATTATTTCAGCAATATTTCTAATTGTTCCATGATATCTATAATATTTACTACATATAATGGTGTTCTACAATACTGGTCAAACATTTGAATCGTTCACTTATAAGTTTAAAAACTATCTTGCGAAAAATGACAATTATTTATTTGGTCATTGGCCCACTTTTTCATAACGCCATCCAAATTATAATCCCACAAATTCTATAAAATAGAGAAGTAATTGGGTAAGCAACATAGGCTGCGTCTAGCTTAACAACAATGAGGCTTTGACGTCCGGTTCCTCACCCGAACGCCACATCAGGGACAACAGTGGGACTGGCGTCATAGCTTTTACAAACATGTATAATATGTAGCATTTATAATAAGTACACAAGACATATTAAATTATTCACGTGAACATTCATAAGGGGATAGTCGCAATGATAGAAAAACACAATTTTTTTCTAACGCACTTACAGGCTAAAGCGAAAATTAACGTCGATTTCGGGTCCCGAAGGATACAACAGTGACGGGCGAGCCAGGGATTCGAATTGCACACCTATTGCTCCTCAGTCAAGTTGCCTAACCATTGCACTACAACGTTCAGTTTCTGCGCCTTATTGGTACAAATATTTTTTGCTAATGTACGACAGAAACACAGTTTGCATGATTAGTTTGACATTTTTAACAGAACACAATATTTAATGAAACTGTAAATGACAACGATTGCATATCATTAGTCCTTGTTCAGTTTTAATCCAATACTTTAGAAAAATTAGAACGAAAAGCGAACATCTAAAGCAAAAAATTAATATACTTTTATACAGTATATCGGAAAACCATGCTGTTGGCCTACGTAATTGTATCTACATGCACATTAAATATTATACATATACGGCATATACAGTACACAGCTACCAGAAGTTTGATTAAATAATCTAACAGTAATATCACAACCATGCAGACTTAATCGGAAATATAATTCTATATAATTCTGTTTAGCTTATAGTAAGAAAAAGATAACAAATCATATAGAAAATCCATGACATTTGACGATAAATTATGGGTAAAACATAATATTTGAAGAACCTCATTAGTACGCAGAAATTGGGCCTTAAGATTTAATTGCAAAATCGGATAACTCTATCAAACTCAGTATTTTATGAGCAAAGTAACCTTCTAATAAATATTTTAAATGAGCAAGATTAATGACTAATAAAAAGATTTTAAATGAGCAAAAAATTAATGTCCAATATAATAATTCTAATGCCTACATCAAATTTTCAGAAATTGTTGAAGTCGATGAAAAGAACAAAGTTGAAACAGAAATTTCTTTATAGCACAAGATAATATAAAAAAGCATTCTAGAATGTGTATTATATTATAAAGCGACCCTGATATCATTTTCATGAGAAAATGAATGTTAAATAGTTAGTGACGTCCCTGATATCATCGTTGGATAAAGAAATGGACGTCAAAACTTTATTATTACTATATAAATGCATATTGTATTGCATTGCATTGTTTTGCCGTGATACAACTAAACCCTCCTATCACAAAAAGTCAGTAAATGAGTCACTAAAAATATCATTTCAATTTATGAAACAATTTTTGTTCTCTGGATTACACAAGATTTGAACACTGGATCAGCTAAGCACGGGGCAAAACCCTTAAACACTAGACTACTCAAGCACCTAATAACTGCACTTATAGATCACAGGCAATTAGGCGATATCAGTTCAATCATATTCTAATTAATCATAATATTATCTAAATCAGAATAGATTAGAGAATAATTCTATCTAACACGCTACCTATTTATTTGATATTTTCATATTTTGAAATAGTTGGCTTATTTATTTACTAATCACTTTACTCTTAGACACTACATGTGCTTCAGGCATGTTACTTGATACTCAAATCATTGACTGTACCCGAAATCGAATCACGGACCCCTTAATACAATCCGGCCGGGTGTATAATCTAAATTGTAAACTTAATCTTCAAGTACCTGATTTAGCATCGCTGTTCATGCTAAATGTGATGTTATGTCGTACTGTTTGCGTTATAAAAAGCTGGCAAATTGGTTGGTACTGGAGAATTAAAACTGAGACCTCTATTAAAACTAAAAAGTTGAAATACTTTGAACATGTAATTAGAGCCAATGGATTAGAGAAATCAATTATGTTTGGGATGGGAGAAGGCCAAAGACGGGGATTTGGTGAAGCGGTTAGCGAGGCTGACTCGGAATCAAGTGATGGCTTGAGACGTGGGAACGATTCCCAGCTCAGTCGACAAAATATCCATGGCAACCTTGGGCACGGGTGCGTATCGGTGCCTGGAAGATGGAAGGCTAATCATGTAACCGCGCTGGTTGCATTGTGCGCACATAGAAAGGCAAAGGTACGATTAATCATGGATTAGAAAAGAATTTTTTAATTAAAAAAACAGCAACTAAGCAAGGAAACTAGCATGTGCATCTGTCACGTGTGAATATATACGGATAATTAAAAAAAAGAAGAAGAAGTCGACCTAGACTGGGATGGTTGGATGAGATTGTGATGTTGACAGGGAAGAAGTTAGATGAATTGATGACTCTCACTCAACAGAGATCCAAATGAACATTTTCGAATACAGCCAGCAAAAGGTCGTCTTACAACATGACAGCAGGGTACAAGGTATTTGAGAATTAACTTTAGATTGTAAACCGGGCTTTTAACCGTTACACTACCGCTGCTTGGTCATCATCGGTACGACCGGCTCGAAGAACCGCCAGCCGGTTGAACAAAGTCCGGTGCTGACGGGTCGGTGGTGTTCATATACATGGGTTCAGAGTCGGCGGGAGAGGTGGGGGAGTCACCGGAGGGATGGGGGCGCTTCTTAGGGGGGTTGAGTAACATCTCCAGTCTGTTGACCAGATCGGTGAACGTAGGCCTTCGCTCTGGGATGTCGTGCCAGCAGTCTGTCATTATAGCATATCTGTAGGGTCAATCAATCAATCAATCAATCAATCAATAAACAGTAACTCAAAAAAGAAATAGCACAATAAATTCAGTAACTGATGTTTCAATAACTTTGATAGCTACTCTCTGGTAGTTTGACAATATTGCATCAATAATGGCAATTATCTACTAGTAAATATAATCTAAAATATAATAAATTGTAACGAGTTTCAAGTACATTTGTCATTTTCATTTTGTGTTCAAAAGATTATAATAGATGGGATCTAGAAAGAAAGAAAAAATATTATATTTAGTTACGTACACTTTATCTGGGCAGTATTTAGGTTTCCTAAGCCGATGCCCACTGGCCAGGTAGTTCCTTGTCTCAAACACCTCCACGTCCGGATAGGGCGTAATGCCCCTGGTCATTAGTTCCCACATCAGTATGCCAAACGACCACTGCATCAATCAATCAATCAGTCAGTCAATCAATCAATCAAACACCTCCACGTCGGGATATAGCGTAAATATATACCTCGTGTCATTAGTTCCCACATACCAAATGACCATGGAAACAATCAATGAATCAATGAAACACCTCTATGTCGGTATATGGCGCAATACCTCGTGTCATTAACTCCCACATCAGTATACCAAACGACTACTGCATCAACCAATCAATCAATCAGTCAATCAATCAGTAAATAACAGACTTCATGATATATTAAACTCCATTTGATGGGTAACGTCCCTGACATCGCCTTCGGGTGAAGAACCGGACGATAAATCCTCATTCAATCAATCAGTAAATAACAGACTTCATAATATATTAAACTCCATTTGATGGGTAATGTCTGTCTTTAGTTGATTGATTGATTGTAGCTTGATCCTTTATTCACTGCTAATCTGAGAAGCCCCTGATATCATCTTATAAAAAAATGGACGTTAAATTAATATGATAATTTTGACATTAATGTCAACATAGTAGTCATAACTCTAGAAACCTTTCCTGTATTCTCTACTCACTGTGTGGGCGCTTCCTTAATGCTCGACGGAGGATTGATAGCTGGTTAGGCGGATAGAAGAGGTTTCCTGCGATTAGGTCCACAAGGGACGTGATGACCGTCAGATAGATAGATAGAGTAGTCATGACATACAAATGAGTAATCAAAGTTGACAGACAAATTAAATGGAGGGAAATGGGAGAGAGAGAGATTGACAAGAAAGACATTACAAACCACGTCGGACTTTGTGGTGAATACACAGTTTTCCAGACTCTCGAGAGCCATCCATTTGATGGGTAGCTTGGTCCTGTAGTCCGTGCTCATACGCCCCCCCGCATAGTCCACTGCACTGCCCCCACTACTGTTATACTGGTACTCCCTCTGATAGAGCTCGTGGGACAGGCCAAAGTCTGCCACCTTCACCTGGTACTTATCGTCAATCCTGTAGAAATTATAAAGGTATGATTATTCAATATGGCTGTTGCAGGATTAAAATCAATGTCTCTCAGACGTCCCTGATGTCGGACGTTAAATTCGCATTATTGATTGAAAAAATTAACGGTTTAACGGTTTCATAATCTGACTACGATATCAGGGACGTCTCAGACTTCATATGTCACACCAGCTGGTCCAAACGTAGATGTAAAGTATATATGCTGAAAGAGAAAAAAGTCAAACACGGTGCATGTCCAATTTTCTGTCTGTAAATATTAAAAACACTAGACTACGGTGAGGATCTGTGGTCCAATGGCAGCACAGCGGGTAATGAAACATGTGTCGCTGGTTCGTTGCTCAGTTCCGGAGACTCTTTGAGTTGAAGCCCTAAGAAAGCTGCTATACTTCCCATTGCTGTAATAGAAGCAGTCGGTGTACACGGCATCTATCATGTGCTCAATTGTCAGCCAAGACAAAAGCAGACAGACTAAGCTTTATCAACATAATAGTAATTTCCTTTTCCAAGGAATGACAAGAAAAACTTTGTAGAGTAATGTTTAATCTACAGAGTTATACCATGCCAAGGCATCTCTAAGGGTAAGGGCTAAACAGTTTAGTTTAGTTATTAAATGCTCCTGTAGCATGTATAAAGTTATCAACTACTTTAAACAGTCGATTAATTATAGATAAAACTGACATCATTTTTATTACTAACTGTGTTAGCAATTTAACACCATTTCAAAAAGTATGTCAACTACTTAAAAAACTCAAAACAAGTAATAAATGCATGTGACCTAGACAAATCTCCCAATTTAAGAAGCAATTACTGGTACAAAACAATATAAAATGGTAGATTGATTACACTCACATCATGAAATTCACAATCATCCACTATGTTATCTAGCACTAAAAATGGATGACAGAGAAGAGAGTATATGTACATGCAATTTCTGGCAGCTAGGTCACGATGTACAAAGTTAAGACTGGAGAGATACGACATTCCTTCTGCCACCTGCTGGGCTAACTGTAGCAACTGTCTTGCCGTGAAACTCTGTAAAAACGATACAATACCATATGGGTTTAACACCCGTTTCATCATCATCATTTAAATATCTAATAGGCTATTGCAGCAGCTGTCTCGCCGTGAAACTCTGTAGATACATAGAATGAATAATCAGTTATAAAATAATCTGTCCTCTCTCTCTCAGTGCCCTGCCTAATGGCAGTTCCATGGCATATATCTGTATATATAATTTGTTTGCCATCTTTTCTTGGAGATATTTTGTTTTCTGAGGTGGGTCTCCTCATTACCTTCGGCTTCTACGAAACACATGCAGCTTCATTTAGAAGAAATTAATAATCAGATATAAAATCAATCTGGAATATTTACCGTAAATACAGTGTACTTCCAAATAACCTGGCATTAAATGAGCAATATAATCATGTACGATAGTCTGATACAAAATCAATAGTCCAGCAGTCTAGATAAAGTTAAAGAAAAATCATTCAATGCAAATTAACGTTATATTTTCATCATCTAACAAAGTTTCCTCTCTAAAGAAATAAAAAGTCCAGCATAACCTACCCTGCTCTTATCTTTGATGTATGACCTGAGATTAGTCAAAGTAATATCAACCCAAATAAAAGTTTTAAAGACTAAACGTCCCAGACATCATCCCTTGATAAAGAAAAGGGTGTTAAACCTTTTTTATTACCATAGTAATAATTTCTATATAATGATGACTATATTAATCATTTTCAAAAGATACAAAACATGAAGCACACGTACCCTGCTCTTATCTTTGATGTATGATCTGAGATCGCCGTTAGCCATGAAGGGTAATATGACCATGGGTTCTCTTCTGTACCCCAGACACAGGCCTATGAGGGTTAACACGTGGGCATGGTTAAAGTTCTTCATTAGGATTCCTTCCTGTAGTATGCCCTCCACAGCTTTCTGATTGAAGTTAGAGTCTGCTGCATACAATACAGTAGGATTTACCGTCCGTTTCCTCATCTAATGATGATATCAGAGATTGAAAATAATTATTCTAAGGCGCTTTTTGGTAGAAGCACGACCTGAAAAGAAAACGAGATCCTAAACGATGCCGATCAGGTGATCAAAAGACTGTCAGGCAAAATATTTTATATCAATAAATAAAAAATATGTGTTTTTATTTTACTGCAGAAAAAAACAAAGAATATACAAAGTATCACATCATAACTATCAATATTTATCCACAATTTATATCCTGATATCATTAAATTATTTTACATCTATTTCTTATTATTAAATCTCACAGATTATCAGCGGTTTACAAATTGACGAATTAACAGTATATTTTAATCTACAAACAAATAGGAGATTCAACAAAAACTATCACATCATGATTTATGAATTATTGATAACCTAACATCGTTTACATTTATCTTTCATTAAATCTCACATTTCATAGGAGTTTTACAATTTACTGATTTACAGCACGTACGAACCTCCAATAGTTTTAACCGCCACTGGTATCGGACTCTTCATCGTTACGTCTTTGAGAGTTGCCGCATATACGCAACTGAAGTGACCTGCAGCATTTCAATAATGAGGAATTAACGTCCGGTTCCACACTCGAAGGCGATATCAGGGACGTAAATTTGGTACAGTGGCGAAAAAAGTCTCAAGTGCAAACAAAAATAATATCATACAGCCTGTGTCTTTTTTCGCCTAATCTTCTGTTAATATCTAAGGAAATCAGTAAATCCTATGAAGATCTATTCCGATATCAAAATTAGTCAAATAAATGCTTATTGTACAATGAATTCGTTTACATAAATTTCTGTTCCATCTTATTGACGTATGGAGGAATCGATGAGTAAATAACTGGAAATATTCTATTATTTTAATTATATGGCATATGACTTCAGGCTCTATTCTTACAAGGAAATAAAAAATCAAGAATAAAATTGAGTCTATTAGAGACCTTGGAAGGAAAATGTCCCAACTGTCGAATGATTTGCAGGAGACTAGCTTCCGAGCGACTATCAGTGCGAAAGACATGGTGTCGGTTTACGTTAAATAAATATTAGTTTTGAAATATGTATACAAAATAAGATAAAATAAAAACAACCAACCCTTTCCGATGAGATCTCCTATATCCAGCCGATCCCTCGACACAAAAATCTCTTTAGCGGCATTACGCACCCGAGAACTCGTAATATTTCTCAACAACTCTTGCATAAACTTCCTATCATCTTTAGCCAGTTCCAATTCTCTCCCCTTATCTGCAATCTCGTTCAAATCTTTCATGGGCATAGCCTCCTGGCCCCTACTTTCCCTCGCCCCTCCCCGACTCGCCCCTAAAAGACTTTCAGAAACAGCTTGCTCTTCCTTTCGCCCATTAGAGGCTCGAACGATTGGGTTGGATTTGTTGACTTTCATCGATTGTTGCCGGTTCTTGCGGCGACGCAGGCAGACAATTAGAAGAACGGCCCCGAGGAGGAGTGGTATGGCGATACCCACTGCTATGCCTAGAACCACCGGTATGGGTAGGCCGGTGTCGTAATAGCTCACGTAGCCTACCTCACTGATGAATCTACCCAGGCGTACCTGCAACATTAAACAGGTACAATTAATCATTAAAATTTGTGATTGTATGTTAAATAACTTAGGTGGATCATTAGCATCCAGCAGCAAAGAAAAATGAATTAAAAAGATTAATCACAATTTAAGAGCTAACTGAGGCTGAACAACCATCTACTCTATAATTTGCTAGAAACGTTACGGATGTAGAATTCACAAGGAAATAGAAATGACGGGTGAAATAATATGAACCACTTTCATCAAGAAACCAAAGTACCATTACCATTAAAAGACCATTAAAAAATTACCATTAAAAGACCACTGTAACCTACATACTTCAAACACAAGGCAGCCTCCTCCAATCACCCTTTAAATAAACTGATGGACCAGCCAAAACCAGCAAGAAATATGAAAGAAAGCCT
>JAQFZF010004072.1:0-10841 GCA_034695365.1 Enchytraeus norvegicus
GAGAGAGAGTAAGGTGTAGAGTCATGTACATTGAGTGAGGTTATTAGTTTTATTATCAGTTAAAATGTTGACTATATGTGATATAATTCATAACGTTATATACGGCTAGCATCATGGGAGCAACAACTACAGAATGAAAAATGTGGTCCTAGTTTCTATATGTCGTTCAGCAATTAGATTAGTCGGATATATACGCTTGATGCATTTCTTTTTAGCCTTTTCAACGCCAAAGATAGGATCAATCAGTTGGACGGCAGACTGCATATTAATTTCAGACATTCATTGGTCTAGGTTGCCACATTGATTGTAGCTTTTACTGGCTTATCTATTTTCACTTATTATATACCTCTAGCACCAGTGTGGCATAGACCTAGTGCATACATAGCATAGAGAGAGACTCTTGTACCCGAGTGGGTTTAGGAAAATAAAGAATTGAACTCACCGACGACTGCGCGTGTTCGTAAGTGGCGACTAAAGCAGATACAGCAGTGGAGAGGTTTGGGCAAATTACAGACTTGCAGAGGTCTAGGCTGTCACATCAGTTTTGGCCTTTCTCTGAAAGGCTATGTGACTCTCCATTACCTATAATTTAGCTCTAATGTGGCATTTTGCATAGAGTGGCAGTTTGAAAAATATGCTTTGATTGATTGACGCTGAATAAATGCACTTCATGTAGATATTATTTATAGTGGATATCTATTTGACGCAATCTTTTGTATTTCATGAACACCTCTTACTAATTTTGAACTAATTATTAAATTCATCTGTCATTCAGGAAGTTTGTTTACTCATGTCGCAGTCAGTTGTATAATCTATTACAATTTTCCTCAACGTTAAAATTTAACGATCAGAATCAGATTTACATTAATTAAAGCATGCATAGCTAATTATCTATCCTCCATCAAGACCAATGGCCAATTAATTAATTGATTGATTGATTGATTTATCAATGTGTCTATTTCATAGCGAGGTGACAACAGTCTAAGAGGTAATAAGAACACTAAGTACACAAATTACAACATCATTGGTCATAATTCCTAGTTTGCCGATTGACGATTGATTGATTTATCGTATGATTGATTGATTAATAGATTAACTGATTGATTGATTGATTTGAATGTAAAATGATAACAGAAGAATAATTAGAACTCTGTTACTCAAGTACAACATCATAGCCCATCCTTCCAAGTTTTGCAGATTATTGCTTGCTTTATTATTTATTGATTGAGTGATTGATTAATAGACTGATGGATTGTTTGATGGTCAGATGAGATGACAATATAAGAAGTAATCAGAACACTTTTACTGAAGTACAACGACAACTGAACAACGAACAAAGTACAACAACTTTACTGAAGTCATAGAACTAGCCTTCAAAGCTTACTGATTAATTTATTGATATTCGTTTGATTGGTTGATTGACTGATTGATAGATTAACTGATTGATTGATTGAATTGTTAGCGAGATGACAACGGAAGAAGTAATAAGAACTCTGCTACACAAGTACAACATCATAGACCACCCATCAAAGTTTGCTCTGTACGAGAGACGACCAGCTACCAAACCTACTACAACTGATTCATTTTCAGGCAATGCTGTAGCTGCTGCTGATTGTGAAACAACTACTGCTGCTAAAGCTGCTGTTAATGTACTAGCTGCTGCATATGCTAATACAGCTACTGCACTAGCTGTTGCACCAGCTATAATCAATGCAGATGATGCTAATTCTACCACTACTGCTATTGACTCTGCCAGCTCTAATAATTCAGATGTAGCTGCTACGGATTGTTTGTCAAATTGTGAAGAGATAGCAGTTAGCGAAACTGATGCTACTATTGGCACACTGGAAGCTATGCCTGATTCTAATGAAGTTACTGCGGGAAATGTTACATCAAACACCCCAGCTGTTGCTAATACTGAATCGCAATGTGATAATAATGCAGCAATCACTGAGAATTCAAAAATTGTTGCAAACTCAAACTCTGCAATAATTACCAATACTGACAGTCCTACCACTGTCAGTATTGCTACAGCTGGAGATGCGAATGCTTCAGCTGCAGCTGTCGCACCAGCAGCAGACACCCCTGACGAGATGGCGGCAGTTGTAAGTAGAAGACTCGCTGCAGATGAACGACCACTAGAGGTGTGTCTAAGGTGGGCTGAGCTGAGAGATGTGGAGATGTTTAACATGTGTCGCCTCAGTCTACAAGACTCCGTCAAGGGTCAAATCATGGTAACATCTATATATATCCATTTTTAGTATTAATATGATTAATTTAATTTAATTAATATCTTAATAAAATAAATATATAAAATAAGCAATTAAATATATTTTAATTGCCATATTGTCTAAATTTGTGCCCCAGCTGGATAGCCTAGTCTGTAGCAAGCTTACATGATAACCTGGCAGCCATGGGTTGGCGTCCCAGTCGGGTCCGTCTTTGGAAGTGTCCTCAGATACGGAAGCAGACTAACTGTACAGCTTTACTTTACGAAAAGAAATTTACTGGGCATGATCTATAAGGCTTAAGCCGAATTTAACGTCAGTTTCATCTCTCAAAAGTGATATCAGTGACGGGCGAGTTCTGAGGGGATTTAGTGCCTATTGTCATTTATATATTGTTAAGGCAAAGGTACCAAAGTAAATACTGATTCCAAGTGTGGAGCTGATCCCGTTTCAATGAGATTTCACACACATGTGACAATTGCAATAATTTCGCGGCATGGTCGCTCAGCTCGCTTTCGATTTATCTCGATTTATACTCAGGACTTGTGGTTACCGAACATTTCAATCTTCGGTAGCAGGCACCCACTGTATACTAATTGTTCCAATTAAGCGACCCACAATCTGATATATTCCTCTCTGATTACCTTGACTTGACCGGGAATAGAAACTGTAAATTCTGCTCAAAATTAGACACTAACTGGCAAATGCGCGTATCAAACGAGCCATTGATGAGTGTTATTTATAAATATATTATTGGAAAGAAAGTAAATATGATCCAGTGAAATTCTCGTAATTAACTGATTCTGACTTATTTAATCAGACCCTGCAAGTGAGAAAAGGGTTTTGTTTCTTTGCTGTCTACTGTTAATTTGATGAATCTAATCGGCTTGAGTTCAATATTATATAGTATTTAATGTCTAACTTGTTTGAATCTAATATGTTTGAGAGAAAATGGTGTTAAAATAATTGTTAGTTGGCACAGGTTTTTCATAATCTCTTTTTTCTCTATTGGCATATTTTCATACATGACATACTCACATGCTAGTTTCCATTCTTTGTTGCTGTTTTGATGTTTATTATTTTTTTATTCTATGATTAATCATACCTTTGCATAGATAGTGTGTGTGCAGCTAGCGCAGATATTCCAATAACCATTTTTTCTTGTCAACTGGCCTGGGAATTATCCCAGATCACTTGATTCTGAGGCACACACTCTACCAATGCGACATCCCCCGGACTAATTTGAATTGAATATTTCTTCAACGGCAGTGTATAATATTTACATTGCTGTAATACGTTTGTGTTTGTTTTTATGTAGTGGGAGGAATTTTCGATTCCAGAGCTGCAGAACTTTCTGTTGATTCTAGAGCGAGAGGAAGCCACGCACGAGGAGTTGATCAAACAGAGATATGCCTACAATAAAAGAGACCTGGTCAAACGTCTTAACAAGCTTGATATATCTACTGGTAGGGTCAGCTGTGCCTGAACTATAGATATGCTTACAATAAGAGAGACCTGGCTAAACGTCTCAACAAGCTTGATATATCTACTGGTAGGGTCAGTGTGGCTGAACTATAGGTATGCCTACAATAAGAGAGACCTGGTCAAATGTCTCAACAAGCTTGATATATATAGTGGTAGGGTCAGCTGTGCCTGAACTATAGATATGCCTACAATAAGAGAGACCTGGTCAAACGTCTCAGCAAGCTTGATATATGTACTGGTAGGGTCAGTGTGCCTGAACTATAGATATGCCTACAATAAGAGAGACTTGGTCAAATGTATCAACAAGCTTGATATATCTAGTGGTAGGGTCAGCTGTGCTTGAACTATAGATATGCCTACAATAAGAGAGACCTGGCTAAACGTCTCAACAAGCTTGATGTAGGGCCAGCTGTGCTTGAAATATAGGGGAAAGCAATAAAAAACCTCTGACGTCATAGTTTTCTCTTATTAATAACACCAGATTTGTAGAAAAAGTTGGTAGTAAACACAGGTCAAATAGCCTAATCATTTAACTCTAAATAGTTAAATTGGTCCTCAATAAGCTTGATATATTTACTAGTAGGATCACCAGTATTTGACTATAGTGGAAAGGAACGGAAAACTATCTCTGATGTCGTATTTTTCTAATATTGAAACATTATTTAGGTTCAGTTATGATGATGGAAAAACGTAATTTGTGATTTGGCGCTGTAATTTAACGTAGAGGAGGATGAAAATCACATCGGCACATAGAAAGTCTTTATTTTCCTAATTGTATTATATATGCCAACTGTATTATATATATACCAGCATTTCTCTAATGCTGGGTCTGTACCGGGTTGCAAATCAAAATACAAAAATGCGATTAATTACTTTTAGCTAGTAATGACGGGAGAAGTTGACTCCTACTGTTAATTCTTGTATTTTATATCTTCAGGCTATATTTAATTTGGATTTTCATGGTTTTGTTAATGTCGTGGCCTTTTTCATTTGATTATAATTTTACAATTGCATTATTTGTATGAGCTGTCGTGCCTGAAGTGAGCAAAAAAATTAATAAAAATTTCTAGATGGAGTTAAGAACTATAAATAAAAACTCACATTATTGTACAAAAGTGGTGATCAGACACTGCTGAAGTTAAAATAAATATTGCAATGAAGTCAGAAGTTTGATTTATCCTACTAGAAAACTTTTACCGTGACATGAAGAAAAAGTTTTCAAATTAGAGAGCCATGGAAAAAAGTTGGGAACCGCTTATATATATCATTTTGATGGTAGATTAACTTACTTGTATCTCATATTACTTAAATTTTAATGCCAGTGCAAGTGTTAGCACACGGTTTGAGATTAATTGACATTATTGTATATAATCATGTATTTAATGTCAGTGCAATATGTGTTCTATTGGTGTTTTGTTAAATCAAGAGGCAAACATTTTGTTTAATATTTAATTTTTGTTCAATGTAATAATTTAATTTTAGGATGATTCCGTTTCGGTAAATTTAGTATATCGTTGCTTGTTTAGACCTATAATATTTGTGTAAGCCTTCCTTGTGTAATCTGTGTTGTGTAGTCTACTAGCTTAGTCTGTTTTCATTTTCAATTAAGCCAAAAATTTAATGATAATTTTATCAACGAGATAGGGGCGAGTTTGTGACATCGGTAGAGTGTTTGCCACCTCAGACGCAAGTGACCCAGGCTTAAATCTCTGGTCGGTCGACAAAAAGGAAAATCCAGGATGTTTGGTAGGTTTGTTGTGTACCTGCGCTACAGCTTGTCGCACTATGAAAAGGCAAAAGTACTATCAATCATGCGCTGTATTAGAGTACTAGCAAAAGTCTGCAATAGCATTAAGCTTTATTCTTTCAGGGAAAACGTTTTATGCTTATTATTTATTAATGTAATAATTATAAAAATAATAAAGGTTTAACGTCCATTTCCTCACCCAAGGATGGTGTCAGGGACGTCTTGTATGTGCATTGCAAACAGGACATTAATAACAAACACTGGACAAGCATAGTTTTTGCTTGTTCACTATTAATATTTTTATTAACATTTAATCTATAAGCATAAAATGACAAAACTATATATATAAATTATATCTACCTAGGTTTATGATAGCTATATTTTATGTGCATTGCAAACAGGATTGAATATATGCCAATAATAAATGCAATTCAATGTGTGTTTAACATCCATTTCATCATCTGACTACAATATCAAGGAAACCCCAAACAATATAAGAAAACTGGTGATCCACTTAAACGCTGTTAACAAATAACGTTCACTGAAATAGAAATAAAAGATTTTAATTTAAGCACTCTTAACAAAGTCTCAGAAGCGCTTTATTTCTCTAGTCTCCGTCCTATAGTAGCTTCACATTTTGTAGGATATTTTACATCATTTTAATTTACAGAACTTGAGCTTTCATGGAATGATATTAGCTTGAAATGTAGTTATAATGTCTATTTTGTGCATTTGGTAATTGCGTTTATTGCAAACTGGGCCGTGTGCAGAAAACACCAAGATATGTGTTAATTTTTCTACCAAGTATATAATTATATAGTAGTACTTATTATACTATTTCTAACAATAATAATTAATTATAATTTTTAATTATAGTTAAGTACAGATGCTGTTCAGATGACTCTATTTTCTTTGTGATAGAGATAAAGACACATTTTTGCAACTATTCCTTGTTCTAATGATATTGTATGTCCAATACGTTGGTCTACTGTTATGTTTGCTTTGAGATTAATCAGCATTCAATAATTAATTTTATGATAGTTAACCCTATATTGCATGGACCAAAATTGACTATCTCAAATTTTAATCAAAATACATCCATAATTTGGATAATTGCCCATACTGCACTATTCAAAAGTTATTTTTCACATATTTTTGGTTTTAATATGATTTTGTAGCAAAAATAGTTACTGATTTTCAAGTGCAATTACCTGTTTTAACTTTTAAGCATGTATGTTGATGCAGCATTTCAACAATACTTGAAACAATAGGTAATTAGTAAACAAACAAAAGGAAACAAATCATCTATAAGTTGCATTTTGAAAGTGAAATTATTCAAAAGCTGAAGCTAATTAACATGGGCTTTTTAGCGAGGAAGTGTGTCAGTCAAAGAGCTGGGCAACCTACCCTGTTTATCGCTCGCACATAATTAGGCCAAAAAGCATAAATAAGATAGAGTACATCAGGCTGATGCTTGTGAAGTGCAATTATTCCTAAAGATAGAAAAGTTATGACAGTTTGAAACTCGCATGCCAAATTGCATGGTTATGCGGTTTAGGGTCGTAATTTTGTGCAAGCATGCCTAATAATTCTGTGTGTTGTTCAGGTTCATCGACGTTGTGTCATAATTAGATGATTAACGTCTGTGTCTCCGAGGCCTCTACTTATGACCTGGGTACACACAGGGCAGAGCGCATGTTTTAAGCTCACGGGACAACGTAATGTAATCCAAGCACATTCAGATGTATTATTTTAAATTTATTTTATTTTTACCTAATAATTGTCAAGTTTCGTGTGTAGATATCAACAGTGTATGGTGCTAGAGTTTTGTGTATTACTGATATGTTCTTGTATAATAGTAGGCTGATGTTAACATGTGTGAGCTAGGGTTTGTAGGCACTGTGCCATAACGAAATGATTAGCATCTGTTAGTATCCGTCTCTGACAGTGTCCTTGGATACGGAAACAGACGTTTAACTTAGCTTTAGCTTTATTTCTATCCGAGGCCTCAACCTCTGATCTCGTTACACACATTGCAGAGCTCTAGTTTTAAGCTCACAGGACCACAAAGTGCAATATAGTGCTGATCCGTTCAATTCCTTATTTCAAGAGATGTTTATTGAAGTCGACCCGATGTAGGCTATGGGTTACATAATTTGAGTATTATATTTATTAATGATTATTGTCTATCTTTTTTCACAACCGCATTGTTAAAATATTAGACGAGCGCGATTTTGTGGTGTTATTGTACAAGAACGCGTAGGAAAAAGGTATTCCACAACAACCAAGTGCCTCGAGTTGGTTTGTAAAATAATGACCTCCTTTTTATCACAATAGAATATTCTTGGCCAATATAATTCTAAGGCCCCTTAAAATAACATTAAAATGATAAGGACAATGCCACCCCCCGCCCTTTTAAGGGCCGGGGCAAATGACGCGACTGCTACATACTAATGCGATTTCGTGATATTAAGATTTAACTTAATAAGTTAATAATAAAAATAATAATTACATCTGCTTCCGTGGAACGTTTCAAACAATCGATGAGGATTTGGCTTCCGTTTTCTCACCCGTAGTGAAGAGTGCCATGGTCCATGAGGCGGTAGATTCTCAGCTGCTTGGAGGTGTTACCAATGTTGAGCTGAGGAACGCTTTAGATGGTAGGAGAGTAGATTTATTGATGGAGACAATGGTCTGTGTGATAAAGGTCTACTGAACACTGTCTCACAGCTTCATGCTCTCCAACTTCCTACATAGTCTCTCTCTCTCTCTCTCTCTCTCTCTCTCTCACTCTCACTCTCTCTTGTTTCTTAGTTAAGTACTTTGCATTCTAACTGTAAAGATGATTATTTGTAACTATGTTATCAATACGTTTGCGACGTCAATACTATTGATTAGAACTTTATATTTAATAATTATATTTCCGCTTATTAGGAGACTTGACATACGCAAATCCTTTACAAATATTTGCACACGCATCGCAAACAAAATACAAGACAAAATAGCATAAGCTATAGGACTAACTTTACAACGGTGAACGGCATAGGATTCGCCGATTTTCTTAAATAATACCGGAACATAGATTTCTAGCAAAATCTCATATCTCGCCCCTTTGGCATGACCATGGAAGAGACATATTTTACACGGGCAGATGCCTGCGCTTTAACTTTCCCGGTACAGGTACAGCATATCACGATATCACATTTTTACGAGTCTGTAACATGTAACCTGTAACTTTTTACGTCTGTAACAGTACCGTCTAGATACGGTACAATTACAGACGGTTAGTATTGGGAGTAGGTGTAGTGCAAAGATATAGGTAGTTAGGGATAGGTTGGGGTTAGGGTTAGTATTTGGCTAGGGTTAGATGAATTTGGGTACTTGTACCGTTAAGATAAATTCATAGCCCGGCCTGACGCAGTCCCTGATATATCTGACCCGCGAGCCCTGTGATTCGGACATTGAATCCTCAGTGTATTGTATTGCATTGTATTGTATAGTATTGTCTATATTGCGTGTGTGATAGAAGCTTATCAGTTATTTTGTGCATTTAGTGTTTACTTATTGATTGATGTGCTATACATCAGTGTGCATTTATACTTTAGATAATTTTGATTATTTAGTACGTGTACATTTCTAGCTACTACTCTATGGCAATATATATATACTTAATTAATTCACTACATATCTGCCGTGATAGATGATATGATATGATATGATAGACCTATTTACAAATAATTTTGCTGGGAATTATATTGATAGAAACTTGTAGCCCGTCGGGCCATAGTATGAGTTTTTGTTTTCATATAATAATTATACTAAAATTTAATATTGAGAATTGTTTCGTATTTGATCGTCGTGTCAATTATACAGAGTTGTAATTGTGGAGTTTTAGCTTGTGCCTGTATACTATAGTTTACCTTTGTTTTGCTGCCAATGGAATCAACATTGACAGATAATACATACTCTAGGCCTAAGTGATCTCTCTCTCTCTCGCTGTCTATCTCTCTCTCTCTCTCTCTCTCTCTCTCTCTCTCTCTCAGTGCACTTCCCAACGGCAGGTCATGGTATGTATAACAGTAGAGTTTGTAGCCTATGCCATATTTTTCTATTAGACAATTTCATTTTCTGAGGGATCTCCGTAACCAGTGATTGCGTTAGTCGGCTTATAAGAAACACGTGCAGCTCTTTCGGTTGATCTATACTTATGTTTGCCGGATTCAACACGACGATGGGTCCGGCACGGATCCATGCCGGATTCTGAGCGACCAATTAGTCAAATACAAAGAATCATGGAGTAGACAACCTCAATCTCCACTGCAACATCTGTGTTAGTCGGCTCTTGATGTTCATTGTTAAGACATAGCTGAGAGATAATTATGAGCGACATGAAACAAAGATCTCATCAAATATTTAAGCTTTGCACCATCCTTCACATTGCATGTACAAATTACGTAGTCATCGAAAATCACTTAATCATGACTTAATCACGACATTTTACACATTCGGTAAAGTACGGACTACTACAAAGCACAAAAATGGAATATGTAATATATAGACTACAATATTCAAGTAAATACATATAGGCCTAATAATACTAACGACGACTACAACAACAACAGCGAGTCCTTCAAGTTTTGATAAAGCTTCTCACGAAATGGTGAAAAGTTACGATGCAAAATTTCCTGGCATATGAGGGGGGAAGATCTTTTTGAAAATTCGACCTGAATTTCTTTTTAATTGTTCTCTCTCTCTCTCACTCTCTCTCTTTCTCTCTCTCTCTCTCGGTCTCTCTCTCACGTTCATCATGGGCAGGACATAGAGAAGATATAATGGTCCTGGATTGATACATGTAGAAGGACTCCACGCATTTCCGTAAGCTCATACGAGTAGTGAAATATTTTTGGATGCTCAGAATGATAGAGATTCAAAAACGTCACATGAAACGTTTCTTTAGTACTCGATAATGGAAACTAGATAGTTCTTAGGTGGTTAGGAACTAAAATCATCAGCTTGCGAAAGAGATTTGGATGTTACTAAAGAGAGCAATTTAAAATATTATGTTCATTACCTATAAAAGAACTTGTCTACTGCTACTGACATGTGCCTGGGCATGGTGGGGCACCAGTATAGATTCCTCTCGTGTTCAGGCAGTAGATCGACGTCGTGGAATATGAAGCAGTCCCACAGGGGTGACACACTCAGAGCTTCCATGAAGCCAACGTTCATCAGAGCACCTCGGTTAAACTGTACCGGTTCGGTCTGAAGTATAACAAAAGAGACATTCAATTTTGACTTGATTGAATAGATTCGTTTATTTCACATTATAAAACACAATGCAGACGTAGGCCTGCATACACAGTTCAACGTGAAAATGGATA
>JAQFZF010004073.1:0-10840 GCA_034695365.1 Enchytraeus norvegicus
CCAAATGTAGATTAATAATTACACAATATATATTTTCTTAGCTTAACATTAAATGAATTGCTAGATGGAGCTGAACGCACTACGGTTGGTAGCAACTCCCAATATCTGGCACCGCGTATAGATAGGAATTTGTCATGAACCGAGGCCCTAAACTTAGGTATAGTAAACAGAGAGAAATGCCTAAAATTATATAAAACATTAAAAGAGAAGTATAGATAAATATTATTATGATTATTGGCATCCCTGAAATCATCCTTGGATGAGGAAACGGAAGTTAAATCTTTATTATTATTATTATTATGGTTATTGTTTATTTAGGATACCTGTTGACAGTTGACCCAGAGAAGCGACCAGACATTCACCAGGTGTCGTGGGTGGCCTTTGAGCTCATTGGTCAGCCTTGCCCTGTTCAGAATCTTTATGTGAGGCTTTCTCTCTATGTATAATTGTATATCACAGCTACTTCTCTCTCAGCTAAGAGCTTCATTAACAAAATTGTCTTGATATAATTATGTATTGTAGGACTACCTTAAATTTTTTCGCTAGTAGATCAACAGAAACTCTTAATTATCTGATTCCATGTTCTGTTATGTCATTTGTTTGTATTATTGTTGCTGTATATGTATTCTAGTTTTCTTCATTGTGCGTCTGTCATAATGATTCTTTAATAAAATTTATGACATCACGCATTTAAAACCCATATTGCATCATACATTGTTTATAATATTCAAGAGTATTTCTTCATATGTATGCTTTTAGTATGCTTAAAGTGTGATTTTGTATTACTTAGAAATTCTCATGTTTAAAATTCATGATGTTGTCAGTTGAGATAATATTTACAAAGTATTTTTAATCTTTTTCTCTAATCCTTCAAGAACATATAATTTCATATGTTACTATTATCAAGTTCATTAACACTTGTACTGTGAGATGTTCTGTTGTGTTATGCTGTATTATCAATGTTATGGTATGTTCTGTTATGTTATATTCAGAATTCCACCACACCTGTTCTACCTGTACCAAGCGCTGGTGTGCTTTCAAAATCTCTCGAACCGAATCTTGAGAAGAGGACACCATCGAGGTCTGTGGCTTAATAGTAATAGCTATTGATTGGTCTAACATGTGCTGTATACATGTTAATACAGTATAAAATAATCTTGTTATTTAATTACTTGTGGCTTAATATCGGCAACTCTTGTTTAGGCTGCTTGTACACTGTGCTGTAAAAAATATTTATATTAAATAATTTGGAATTTTGATCCCTAATATCATCATCAGATACATAGGTGTAGTCATTAATTACGCTTAACTTTGTCTCTAGAATGTTTGATTGATTGATTTATTACAGGCCAACCACTAACCGACTACCTGAGACAACCAGTGTTGCACCCCGAGAGAGACCCAAGAGCAACATGCCCACCCTGGGTGCCGGCCTGGCACTCCCCCTGCAGATAAACGCCACTCCCCGTCGCACTCCCGCTAGTAACCCACAAACCCCCGTTGTACCGACCTCTTCAATGACTTCTGCGGGATACGAGTCGCACGCAATCAGCGGTAGGATTCTGTTTTACTTATGATTGAGTGCAATATAATTATAGCTTATTCCATTCATTTCGCCGGATGGCGAGATAGCCGGGATTCTTTTCCAAATTCGTCTATCTAGTCACCAGACCATATCTTTGTAAATGCACACCGATTGCTGCTATATTACAGTGATGGAGAGTAACGCAGTTTGCTTAAGGCTTGCAACTCAAAGTGTATCCAGAACTGGGCATTGAACCAGCGACCTCGTGATTCTGCAGCCACTGTGCTGCCATTAGACCACGGAGCCTCCCTCAGCCAGTTCAATATAGTTATTTGCAGCCCAAAGCGACATTTCATTTTATTTAACTACAATAAATTTGCGTTGTTAATAAAAGCAAATTCTGTAAGCATAAACAAGTTACACAGATAATTAATTATTTAACCCCACAATGCCGTAGATACCATTTGTTAATGAATGCTTCACTAAAATTATACATCTTTTATGTTTAGTCCATTAATTTGACTAAAATTGATGGCAGTTGTTGTAGTTGGTTAAAATTAATTCTTGGTTGATTTATTTATTGACTGTATATAATTATTTTCTTTAGACGCAACATCTGGTTTTTCTGGAAGTCGGACGCCTCAATCTTTACCAGGCCAATACCGAGAGGAGTTCAATAATCAGAACATTATGACGCAAAGCATGACTCATAGTATGACTCAGAGCATGACTCAGAGTATGACTCATCAGAGCATGACTCATCCAGTTCAACATTCCATGACTCATGAGGAGCAGAGTAAACAAAACATGAATCATCAGCTAAATACAGATTATCCGGTAAATCCAAATGCCAATTCCCAACAAGTAAATCCAGGTACGAATTTCCAACAGATAAATCCCAGCAGGAATTCCCAGCAACAGTACCTGCTGTACCAACAGCACCTGCAACAGCAGCAACAATATCAATTACACCAGCAGCAGCTACAGCAGTATCAGCTACAGCAGTATCAGCTGCAGGTGCAGCAATATCAACAACAGTTAGAATTCCAGCAGCTGCAGCAGCAGAATCTGCTCAGTAATGCAAGCGATGCAATGGTAAAAAGTGAAATTTATCCCGTATTCAACGTGGATATTCCTCACATAATCCGTAGAGCATCGGATGGTTCTGTAACGGTGCCAGTCCACGATGTTCCACAGTTTCCTATGTCAACGTCAGCATATAGCATATCTTCCACCACTCCACTTATTCCACCTGGAGTGCCTCCTCATTCCACCAACCAGGAGTTCCCACCTTCGGTCACTCAAACTGGAATTTCGCATTCTTCCAATCAGGAGTTTCCTCCTTCTATCATTCAAACTGGTGTAACCCATTCATCCAACCATGATTTCCCTCCTTCAATCATTCAAACTGGAATGCCTCATTCCACCAATCAGGAGTTTCCTCCTTCAATTATTCAAACTGGAGCACCTCATTCACCCAACCAAGAATTCCCTCCTCACCCCTCTGCACACCGGACTCTGGTATACCATGAGCCGAGTGTTCAGCTGATATCGACTGATAATGAGATGACGAGGCCGATTCTTTCAACTTCTACGCCTGATCCAACGGAACGAGCGGAAATCACGGAAGAAGAATATCGACCAATCCACACGAGCCAATCGGACCAATCCGGATTCAAAATTCCAAATCAGGTTCATATTTAATAATTACTGTTAATCAATATGGCATCCAAAATCAGGCGTGTACGGTTGAATAAACTTTGTAAGATGACTGATGATCTAATGACTTGTTATTTTAAAATATTTATTCATAGTTCTCAAGGTTGAGCAATTATTCTGAAGTTTTCTGTTCATATACAAATATTTTCAGTAATGACAGGTAATATTTCCAGTGCTGTGCCAGACAGGAGGTTCAATACACAAATTCATTCACATTACAGTCTTCTGTCTTCATCCATGCTCGTTAATGAACACACCATCGATCAACTAAAAAAGGGTATCACGTCACAAAGGTTTTGCCTTTACCACATGTGTTGCAGTATGACTTTGTTATGGTGCCAATCCATGATGTAATAATTGTTAATTATTTCATAATCGCATCAATTTGTATCTAACATATATGAAATGAAGCATATTTGTGGTATTTGTTTATTATTTCAGCCGGTAGCTAAGAAGTCATTGAACACGGCTACATCGTTAAACGCACCAGTTCAGAAGCATCGTCGTAACGCTAGCGACACCTCAGTCAACAGTCTGTGTGATATGAATCGTCAGAGTGCATTTCGGTGAGTACATGTCGTTAGATAATTATAATGGTACATGTCACTAATTAATTGTCGCTAAAAATAATAATATTTAGCATATGCTACTTATCTCGATGGAGAGATAACTGGGATTCGTTTCCATATTTGGCTAGCTAGCGCAGTCGTTAGAGCGTGTCTTGGTTAATGTACACCGACTGCTTGCTTGCTATTATAGCAATGAAGAGTAACGTAACTTGCCAAGGCTTACAACTCGTGGTCTCAACTGGGCTTTGAACCCGCGACCTCATGATTCAGAGGCCACTGTGCTGCCATTAGACCACAGTGGCTCTCCAAATTGTCACTGATACAATACAATACATATGGGTTAGATGTCCATTTCATCCTCTGTCGATGATATCAGGGAAGTCTCAAGCAGCAGAAATACTAGAAGAAGAAATACTTCAAGAAGAAATACTAACTGGTCCATTGAAATGCAGTTGGCAAGTCACTAACTTGTGCTGAAAGAGAACAGGGGTCAACACTGGTCAAACACTGCAAGTCCATTTATTCTTAAAACCGACTATAATAAAATTACAACTATCAAGGAGGAAGAAATGGGTTCTATGCTTAATTGCAGAAAGTTAAGGCACTTTATAATTATTATCTGTTGATTTTATAGAAAATCACAATTGATTAATCATAAGCTACTGTTGATTATTTAAAACCTGCCACCAGTTTATTAATCACTGCCACCTGTTTGTTTTGTGCAGGATCTATTCCAACACGTCTAAGCTGGATGCGTCACTGAGGGCCTCGGACAACGTGTCGAACGAGACCACGCCTAAGCGTCCTCTGTCCGCTGATATCTCGGACTGGAACCCGTTCAGTGAGGACAACCTGGCTGATCTGAACGAGGACTCTTTGTTCGGTAGAGAGTTTGATCGTCTGAGGCGTGGCTCTAATAGCAGTTAGTACCAATTTGTTTTCTCCTTAGATCTGTTTAATCACACTCTCTTATTCATTATCACCTTGTGATAATGTTATCACCTTTTACCTCTTATCAAAACTGTTTTGGATCTCGCTTTCTCTTTGGTCTATGCTTACAGTTGTGTAGTCTGCTTGAGACCGACATTGCCTTCGTGTGAGGAACTATAAGACTATAAATCCTCGTTGTATGGTATTTATTGTATTATTGTATTGACATTGTATTGTGTTTCTATTCAGGTACAGATTTATGGGGGTCATGTGGGGGCATGATCCCTCATGATTAAACTTCACAAAAGAAATGTAGTTTTATTATTCTTTATGAAGTCTGTGATCCACCTGCTGGGAAGCGAATCCTTGGTTACCTGATTACATTTCAGGTATGCCTTCCACTAGTTAATAAGGATTTGACGAACATGTCATTCACTAAAATGTGTAATATTATATGATTGATTGATTGATTGATACAGGTATATCAGGAGTTAAAAGTCTTGAGGATTTTGTAATGTCTAGTAGTGATCTGTCTAATACTATATATGATTGATTGATTGATTGATTGATACAGGTATATCAGGAGTTAAGAGTCGTGAAGACCTTGTAATGTCAAACATTGATCTTCCCAATGCTATAGTCAATCCAGCTGCTGACCCCTTTGGAGCTGTTCCATTTGCTCTTCCCTCAAGTATGTACTGTATCTGTAACTATCTGACATAATAATAAGATAGACATTTGTAAGGAAATCTGTACATATGTCTATCTCATTACCATACGTTTGCTCCTCAAATGAAATTTAAGAAGTCGCTTGTAGAGCGTAATATGATGATAGGAATTGTAAATGTAAATAAGGCACATGTATTAGTATAGTATCAAACAGTACTGCCACAAATGACTGCTATATTGTGACGCTGAAACTTGTTTCTGCATTCGAAGCATTCTTTCTGCATATGCATTCTATTGCATAATGCTTGCAAGGGAGTACATAAAATATTAACTGTTTCATTTATTCATTTGTGACTATGCAGTATAATTATTGCAGTTTTATTTTCATGTTTTTACGATACATTCACTCACTCTCACGTACTTTCGTCTATGTGCACTGTGAACTTTGTAATTGCTTTATGTCTATTCAACGATTAAAGATCTATATAATGACTATTTTGATCATTGTTATTTACTGAAACATAAATGTATTACGATTTTTATCCTTTTTTTAGCCTGGGGTCCTTTACAATCCAGGGTACATAAAAAAATGTTTTAAAATGTATTACGTATTAAGTAATTCATATATTATAATATATTATAATTTATAATATTATAATATAGTAAGTATTTTGATAATTTATATATTTATTTAGTCGCTATATAATGTAAATGACTATTTTGATATTATGTACATATCTAGTCTGTATATAATCATGTCAATGACGATCTATTATGTTATGGTGTGATGAAATGTGTAGAAACGAAGAAGAAGAAGCAGTCAGAGCAGCAGAATGTTGATGGTTCTGACACCTCGCCATCTAGCAATGAAACATCCTCTGGTATGGGTCTAAATCTCTCTATATATACCTGTTACCTATTGTCCTCGAGTCTAGAGAGACTACTGATGATGACGCTGATAAAATTTTGCCAATTATCCCTCTGTCGCAGTATCTCCTTCAGTTGAGCTAGCCCCAGCCTTGTCAGTTCTTGCACTCCATTCAATACAACCACCTCAGTCTCGGTCTCGAATTTTCTTCTATTTCTTTTTACTCTATTCTAAGTCCGTCTTTGATTGATTGATGTTTAAATGTGCACTTTTCTAAGTCACTCTTTGATTGATTAATTGATTGATGTATGGTGTGCAGTATTTTACGTTAGCTATTTTTACTTGATTGATAGATTGATGTACAGTAGTGCAATATTCTGCGTTATTTATTGATTGATTGATGTACCTAGTGGTGTGTACTATTTTAAGTCATTGATTGATTGATTGATTGATGTACAGGTGTGTACTATTTTAAGTCATTGATTGATTGATTGATTGATTGACTGATTGATTGACGTACAGGTGTGTACTATTTTAAGTCATTGATTGATTGATTGATTGACCTGCAGGTGTGCAGTATTCTAAGCTAGACGACAAGCACCTCACAGAGAAGTTGTTAAACGACCCGGCTCTCAGATCAGAAGTCTCGGTATCAACCGCCACCACAGACTCATCCTCTCTCATCACCTCAGCCACAAATCTTCCACACGGCATCATCGCAGGCACCGCTCGGCTGGTAAAACGCGCCGTTACCAACTACCGACAATTCACAGACGACAAGGACGAGAAGCCGCGCAGTGAGAAGAAATTGGTGACATCTGTTGAGGCTTACAATCAATCAGATGGAATCAAGAGGTGTGGGTCAGATTCAACTGGAAGTAAAGCCGCTGTTGTTATGGTAGAGGCAGAGAAAACTGCTGACACGCTCGATTTTACGTTCAAAGAAATTGAGAAACGTACAATCAAGCCGCCAACGCCAAAAGATCTGCGATTAGTCGACAATAGTGGAAAGGTTTTTGGAAAATCAGACACAGTATCCCCACCAGCTGGTGAGAATGTGGTAGAGCAAGATGAGAACGTGGATCAAGCTCCATGTAACCCATTCCTCATTTCTGATTCTCCAACAACGTCGTCAAAACCAGAGGATTTAAAGGTTTCGATACCGATCCAGTCGACAGTTGATATATTCGACGCAGCACCATTCAAACGAAAAGGTTCTGGCCCTGAAGCAACAAGTGCTATGCAAAAAAAGAACAGCAGTGCGCAGAAAAAAGCTTCTGCGCCACGTGGTACCCAGCAGAAAAGTGAAAGCACCACAATGTCTTCTATATTCTCGAGCGGTCCGTTTAAGTTGCTGGAAAGTAAATCGAAGGCGACGTACGAAAGTTTGCCCGCCACTTCTGTGCCATCCTACCACAGTCCTGATGATGATTCATCAGTACAGAAAAATTCCTGCGACGCTTCCGCTGTACCACTTATCGATAGAGATCCCATTTCGCATTCCGACATATTTGTACAGGAAGCAATGTATAATTCTGCTGCCATTGAAAATATAAATATAGAAAAACAATTCGAAGCCAGTTTTGTGTGTAAAGGTTTACTGCGGGATAACTTTAACACAGATTTTACAAAACCCCCGACAATTGGCTTGTCACCGAAAGATTCTGTTATAATAACAGGACCAAATTCTCTTATTTCTACCGGTGGTACCAAACCAGCGCAGAAAAACACATCAAAAGATTTGCCCGTATTGGATCTTCCGAAGCACGGTAGTAAGGCTGATTCCAGTTTTCAACCCGGTTGGATGGATACCCGCGGTGTCGGTTCTGAATTTAAACCGGTCGCTGCAGCTAAAAGCGTAGCCGCGAGTATATTTAAGCGCGGCGGGGCGTCGGCTGCCGCTAACATTCCATCGATGATCGGTAGCGACTCGAGCGACGAAGATAACGAAGATAATTCTACGAGTCTTCAACACAGCGGGTCAAGCGCTGGGAATAAGAACAAGAAACAGATCGGCCAGTACTCTTCCCAGTTCTCCAATCCCGGTTTTACCGATGAGCCGGACGCACTATTTTCTGCCACGGCACCTGCGGGTGAAATTTCTTACATACCAAGGAGCGAGTCAATAGGTTCAAAGCAGGGAATGAGCACATCCGTGATCGAGGATAGGGAGAGTCCCAAGGCGAAGGATGAGAATCACACATTACCGCGGAGCGGTAGCGGTAAGAAATATCGGTTTTTTAGTCGAGGTAGTGGTAGCAATGCGGAAGAAAGCGAAAGTAAAAATGAGGGTAAAAGTAGCACAAAGAAAAAGATTACTCTCGTTTGACATGAGCTTGATGGTGTTGCTAAAGACATTTATCACAAACGCTAACGGTAAATAGTAATTTATATTCCCGTTAATTTCCAGAGAATATCAGCATAACACTTTTGTGTTACTTAAAAACCTATTATTTAATTGTACTCAAGTTTTTTTTGTGCACAGTTGGTTGAATTTGCCAATTAATTAATTAATTAAAATAATTACTAGCAAAACATAGTGTTTCAGTAATACCTTCCACCTCATCTATTATTAGTTAGCCGTACGATTCAATTTTCAGTTCTAGTAACGACCTACGTTGCTTGACACGTTTTCGACAAAATGCTTTGATCGTAAACGGAAATTCTGCACGACGGAGATAAGAAGCAGATCTAATTTCAATGTCCAGCCACGATCTCTCGGTGCACTGCCCAACGGCAGGTCCAAGGCCCATAACTGTAGAGTTTGTATGCCATATGTTCTTAGAGACAGTTTTGTTTTCTAAGGGGTCTCCTTAACCAGTGACTGTTAGATCGCTTCTACGAAACACTTGCAGCTTTCGGTTGGTCAATTCTAATGTTTGCCAGATCCAACACGACGACGGTTTGATCCGGCAAATTCAGTGTCTAGCCACAATAGCTTTATATAATTATATTGTATTGGCATCAGGTATATGGCACTACAGTGTAAAACGTGTATTCCATATTGTACAGTGGTTCAGGGGGTTTGCAATCAAATAATATTTCGTATGTTACCTATAATTACGTATTTGTAGCTTTATTGGTATTGTTATTGAAGGAATAGTGTACAGTGTTATTGCAAATGTGTTATTTCTAGTAAACTTTTCAATTTCCACTTACAATTATTATGTAGCCATCGTTGCCATGTGATAATTGTGTCAATTAATTAGTTGCTTAATTGGTAGTTTAATTAACTAATAGAACAATTTTTATTTTATTGGTATGCGTTGCAAGAGTGGCCGAAAATTTTATGTCACCGATTTCACTATATTAATAATAAATTATACTAATTTTGATATGCAAATTTCATAGGATTCACTGATTTCCTTAACATATTAATGGAACAGAGGGTTTAAGCAAAATTCCCTATCTCACCCTGATATAACTGGTGGTGGTAGTCTAGTGGTTAGCATGGTGCGCTCAGATGTAAGATAATTGAAGAGTCGCAGGTTCAAACCCAGCTCAGAACACAGAAAAATAATAACGCCACCGGTACTGGTTAATTGTGTATCGGCGCTAGCTGCATGGTGCGCTCTTTACGGCAATGGTACGATTAACCAGTGGGACGGCAGACTACAAAAGATACCAAAAACAGCAACTGAGAAAGGAAACCCTGTAAACACGAGCGGTTGACATGTGTGGATTAAAAGAAGAATTTAAAAAGTAATAAATATAGATAAAGCTGCCACTATAATGGTATTCTTCAGGGAAAGAGTAAATTCCATGCAGCCAATGGAATATGACATTTCCACAACTATAAAATGGACCAATTCAAAACAATCATTTTACATTGACAATTATGATTATTTCTAATAAAGTTTTCATGCAAGTTTTTGTTGTAATGTAATGGTTTTTCTAAATTCGCTTGAAATTTCTTTAACTAAAATATGTAAAGATCTGTATTTTAGCAATCATAGTTAGTTGTGCTATTTTTCTATTCGTTAGAAAATTTTGTGCCTATTTTGAGAACTTATTTCAGTAGTTTTGTAGATTAGTTTCTGCTTACGTAGACTATAATATAACTTATATATTACATCTTAAAATACCTCTATATCTTACTGTTACTGCACTATTATGGTTTCAATTTGTGCGCCACAATTAGTAGAATAGTTTAAAAATATAAAATAAAACAATTAAAAATAAATCTGGTGGCGAGCTATGCATGAGCCCTCCCAATGACGAAGATAGTGGTGTCAGCATCACGGACTGGTCTTCGGGGTGGGCAACAACAGCAAAAATATAAAGTAATATTTAAAGCATGTTTCGTCGGCTGAAGGAAGGCCTATCGACTTCCCTGATATTTGCTTTTGGGTGAGTAACCAGACGTTAAATCTTCATTGATTGATTAACTTACTTGAACAGTTTACCTTTGTATCATTGGAAAGTTAATTCCCTGTCTAATTACATTGTAATACATGCATAAGGAGTCATGCACAATATGCTCGCTATGGCAGGGGATAATAAATAATATTTTGGGTTCAAAAAGTGGATTGTCGTGGATCAGCAGGGAGCGCGGGGGGG
>JAQFZF010004074.1:0-10840 GCA_034695365.1 Enchytraeus norvegicus
CAATAAACATTCACAAACATTTGGTAATAATTTGTTTTTAAATTTGTACATAAACATACAACAAGTGAGTACATATATTGTGAAACTGTTGATATGGATAAATGCACAAATCTATCTCTATTTCTTGTTTTAGATACTTAAGTCTTGTTAGTGTATTGCTTATGCAACTCCAACTGTGTTCCAAAGGTATGTGTTTCACTTCCTGCCAGGTGATGATGATTTCTGCGTGATTGATTCATTCATTCACTAGTGAAATCCAAGTTAATTAACTTTTCCTTTTTTTCCTTAACTTTTAACCTTTACCTTTTGAGTTAATAGAGATAGAAATTAATTACAAATAGCGAATACATAGAAATGATAGTATAAGAGTGATAATTTACTTGATTAATCATATATGATATAATATTTGTGTCTTCCATTATATGAGCTTGACCATCTTGATTATATGGAATATGAGAATTTACAGATCTATGAAATATAAGATTTGTTCCATGGATTCCAATGCTTAAGATTAGATATAAATTTTGGAATTTCTTTGATAATGATATTAACTAGCCGTAGTCTATGATAATTTAATAATTGGATTTGCTTAATTAATTATTTAATTAATTAATTATTGCTTTCTGCTGCAGTACATTTATGTTTGTTTTGCACATATGTTTAGCCTTCGCTTTTGATTTTATGGACATTCTGCCATTTTGTAGTTTGTTTAGTTCTTTTTGTTTGTGTATTTTCTGTTGCTCTGTATTACTATTTTGATAGTGAATAAAGATCATATAAACCCTAAAGCCGAAATAAACCTAACTCCACGACCTAACGACTGCATCAGTGATGTGTGAGCCCGGGATACGAACCATGAATGTAATATGGAACCCTAGTCTTATACCAAATACAAATACATACTGCGCAGTGCACACACACATACATACATAGTTGTGTTCTTTGGCTTCAAGGCTAATTGCCTCTCCATCGTCAATTTATGCTGCTGTGGCATTTTTGATAGAGTAGTGCTTTTTAAATGTTCCTATTGATTGATTGATGCATACAGCGCCAGGTACGGACAGTGGCACAAGGATCGCGGACAGGTTCCCGCTCGTGTGGGTCCAAAACTCATCATCTTTGTGATCGGAGGCGTCTCACTGTCTGAGATACGCTGCGCTTATGAGGTCAATGCGACTGTCAAGAACTGGGATATTATCATAGGTATGTGATTCATAAATCATTGTCTTATTAGGTTATTAATTGATTTTTGAATTGCTTTAGAAACTTCTTATCGAGAAACGGAGAGAAAAACATATTAATTTTTTTTCAAATTCCACAAACAGTTACAATAGAAACAGTGGTACAGTTTATGTATACTCAATTCGTAGCATCGTAGTAGAGACTATTTCAGTAGGCCACACTGTGGACTTGAAGTGAAAGCATTCATAAGAGTTTTGGAGGCATCAACTGAAAGCTTGATTCATTGTTTACTGGACGAACTGACTTGCTGTTTGATTAAATGATTGATTGATTGCCTGAAGGACATTATGCTTGTTTGATTGACTTATCTATTGATAGATTGATTGATTGATTGCAGGATCGACCCATGTCCTAACCCCAGAGAGCTACCTGAAGGATCTAAAGCTTGTGGCAGGTTAATCAGGTTAAAGAGCACCCAGCACATTCTACGGCTGGTTTGGGTGTCTGGTGCTCATGATTTGATGCCTCGAATCTGCCTTATTATGATGATAAATGGTTTTATGGTTCTCATGATTTTGTGCCTTGAAACCTGCCATCTTCTGAAGCTAAGTTTTGTTTAAAGTGCACATGAGTGCACCTAGCTTGAACCCGGCCTTGAGCCTAGCTTCTTATGGGACTAATTTGGGCTTAGTGTAACTTTGTGTTGGATCATAAAACCTACAATATTGAGCTTTAGTTCGGGTTTGTTGAGCCTGTGATTTATTATATACGGGCCAAGACTCCTTATTTCTATTTGCATGTGTCATTTTACTTTTGCTGTACAGTGTATTTGTTTATCAATCTTCATCTGTATAATATATCTACAATGTGTGTTAATGTGCGTGCGTGCATGTGTATTCAAATGTGTGACGGACTTCTGTGGGGTATATTACGTCATCATCGAGGGGGGGGCGGGATCTTGATGTCGGTTGATACGGGGCAGGTGTGGTGGGATTTCTGGCCTCGATCACGTCGTCATTAATGGTATTTCTTACATACCTTTTAACATACCGAAGTCTCAGAAATGTTTTCGTGAAGCCGAATGATAATAATTTCCGTTTTAGCATAACATTTATTTCCATACAACCTCAATAATATCTGCGAAACCGAAATATTATTTTGCTGCATAACAGCAAAAATTTAGCACATATTTTGCTTTTTTTCTTGCATGAACGACATTGCGCTGCCCCCGTGACCGACCACGTGTTGACCGATGACTCATCCTGAGTGATGACATCATCAGACGGGGATCGGGATTAGTCTGATTATGGTTAATGGCGGGATCAAGATGTGATGACGTAATATTTGAATGGACCCATTGTGTGAGCGTATCTGTGTGTGGATGTGTACATTTGTGTCTGTGTATACAATGTACTATACAAAGTATACATGTGTGCGTGCATGTCAATGTGTGTGCATTCTTGTGTTACTTTCTGAGCATTTTCATGCATATGTGTATACGCTTGAACTGTCGTGTTGCATGGCCATGTGTTGTTGTGTGCGCTCATCTTGTCTTGTGCATACTTTCCTAGTTATGCTTGTGTGCACAAATTTTCTTGTGCTTACTTTTGTGGTTGTGCTTGTGTTGCACAAATTTTCTTGTGCTTACTTTCCTGGTTAAACTTGTGTTTGTGGAACTTTTATTGTGCATACTTTCCTGGTTTTGCTTGTTTGCATGCCCACGCTCTTATATCTTTGAAAATAGTGCTCATGTACATGTGAAATGAACCTTTATTTATTTTCTTATCATCTTTTTAAATAAAATCACAGTGTAGTTGCTTATGATTAGTTGCATGCTGGTACATATATTGTATATACAAATTATACATGTATGTAATATATATTAGTCAATCAATCAGTTGAGCTTTAACGTCCGGTTTCTCACCAAAGGCGATGTCAGGGAGTTCCCAAGCGGAATGTGTAAATACAGACAGCTTTGAACCTGGACACTTCTGGAAGTGCATAAGCCAAAGATAAAGCAAGATCCAAAACATGGAAGTCTGTTGTCCTAAGCTAAAAAGGCTATTGGAGCAGATCTAAGGTGGGAAGAGATGAGGTTTGAGCTTGCCCTGAAAAGTAGTAATCCATGTACAAGATCACAAATCTTGTAGTAAAGAATTCCATAGTGTGAGCAGCAAAGCTGAAAGAGCCTCTGCCTTTTTCAGTTCTTTATGTTACTGCAGTGAGATAATTATTATACATTTATATATATTTATAATAACGTCAAATAATTACAATAATGAAATATTTAACATTGAATGCAATGTTAAATATTTCTACTCTTGTCAGATTCATTCAGATGTAACTTTCTTGTTTATAAAGATAATCAGGTGATTATAAAGATAATTTGGTGATTCGAGATAGAATTAGTTTTTCCACATTCTTGAAAAATTACACAGTAATCGGCTCACAGATTTAAATATTATTAGCAGCAGCCAGATGACGTTATATTATTTTATACTGTTAGATTCGTCATGAACCCCTGTCAAACTAATATATGGATGGACGGGGCTGCTACTTATCATTAACTTTCTTGCTTCTAACGATATTGATATCGTAATGAGATTATACAGTATGTCCTATTCGTATAATAGCTTGTTCTCTAGTTCTGGCAAATTGCATAGATATCGGTTATTGAAAATATAAGCAGGGGCTCGGTTACAAGAATCAAGAGTGTATGTGTTTTCAAGCCATTTAAGCACTTGTTCAAATATGTCTGACGTATTTTAAATGAAAGATAATTGGTCGACTAAGTTCTTTTTGTGAGATTCTTACATTAGATACAAAGGCTAAAGCCGAAACTAACTTCAGTTTCACGGCCTAACGGCTACATCAGTGACGGGCGAGCCTGAGATTCGAACCGTAAACCTATGGAACCTGAGTCGGACACTCAACCGATGTGCAATAGACCCAGCTCAGTTAATGGACAAATATAGAATAATAATATAATAGGCCTTTACATGTATTTTCTGGGTCAACTTTTGCTATTTAATTTTTAATCAAGATATTGTGCTTTCTTGTTCTATCAATTATTCTTGCGTAATACTATAATAGCCTATCGCAGCTTGTAATTATCGATGATGCAGTATTACCCGAGTGGGTTTGGGAAAATTGAGAAATTTTGCTCTGGAGACGGATGGAAGAGATCAGTTGGACTGATAAATTCCAATTTAGAAGTCCTGGGAAGAGTTGGAGTACAAAGACATCTGATGAACAGTGAACACGTTAAGAAATGACAAGAAGAGTTTGATAGGACATGTTTTAAGGGGGACGGGTTTGTTGAAGGAAGTAAAATAGGGTAGAATGGTTGGAAAGAAAGTTAGAGTAAGACCAAGAATAGGAATGTTTGATGAAACGATACGCGATCAGATGTGGATATCAAAAGAAAATTTTAGAATAGAGAGGCATGGAAACGTTATATACCATGGATCTGCCATTAGGCAATACACTGAGAGAGAGAGAGAGAGAGAGAGAGAGAGAGAGAGAGAGAGAGATTTAAGATAAAACATAATATAAACTTTTACGGTTTTAGTGATTTGAAAACTGTTTCTTTGATTTAAAATCTCTGGAGTAGATATACTGCATATCTTAAATTTATCATTTACTGGGTGTTTGTTTATCCAAATTGTTCTAAATATTAGATTAAGAATGTAATTTCATATTTTGCTATCGGTGTTGTAAAGGAATATTGCGTGTTAAGGCTTTTTTGAGCGATGAATTCGTAAGTATGTATATTTTTGCTACTAGTAGGCCTACAAACTACTAAATAGACATGCATATTTTTGATGTTGTTTGATTTTTTGTGATTATTTTATACTAGTGAGCAATTTGTATATTAGTGCCTTACAAATTATGACGCTATAGTGGTCACGCCTCGGATTGTTTGTTGCAATAAAATTTCAACTGTAATGAATTGTCTAAAGTGTAATCAAATATCCGTAAACTTTGCATAAATAGGCCTATTGCATCATTTCAATTTTCTTCTATAAGAGATTATTTAATCATCTCAAAGTTTTATATCTGTCATGATGTTGATTTTATTGATTATATTCTTTCCAAGATCGTTCCTCTCTATCTCGCCATGTATGTTTTGTGAAACGGATTCATTTCCTCAGCATGCTGTTACAGACGTCCCTGACATCATTCTTGAACGAGAAGCGTAGGCTATAAAAGCCTTACTGTTACTACCACGACTGCTAGCTTACTACCGAATTGTGTCGAGTGGATAGGCTAGTCGGTGGCACACTTGCCTGATAAGCAGATGGTCACGGGTTCGAGTACCAGGCTCCCTGCCGGGTCTGTCTTGTTGGGCTATATTATATATACATATATGTATATAATATATATTCATATACGTCCCTGACATAGCTTTCGGGCGAGGAACCGGGCGTTAAATCCTCATTGTATATATAAGGGTCCGTAACTTTGTGATACGAAAACAGGCATTAAACTTATATTTTCAGCATTGTTACTATATAATAATATATTTATTAAATTGCTGAGCCAATAGCACATTTGTTATGAGTTCGAATCGGGTTCCATAAGTTCACGGTTCGAATCCCAGTTCTAACCCATAACCGATGTAGCCGATAGCGGCGAAACTGACATTAAATTGGCTTTAGCCCTTTAAAAATCATCATGTTAGATTTACCGTTCTTTAATTTTGCCATTAACGATCATGAATAAAACTGAAATTTTACGTTGGTTTCTCCAAACTATGACATCAGGGGCCAAGTTTGAAGATACATTTAAAAAATACAGTCCGTAAAGATAGGCCTACAGCCTGCATGAGGTGAGTAATCTACCGCAGCCTGAATTATAATTTGTATCACATTTTCCTCCCTATCTCCCTCTTGAGAGTGCCTTCACGGTGGAATATTCGCAGGTGGAGGGCGGCTTATTTTATGCTGGGAGAGGTTGTATCTGGGTTCAGCACTTCATAGGCTACCCAGATTTATGGAGCTAACCTGCGAGGTGGCACAGCTGCGTGACGTCTAGGGGTGAGCCCTGACCTGCAATCCTCTTAGTGATATGATGGAGGGTGTCAGCATCACAGCTGACTTCCTGGGCGACCATAACAACAACAACCAAGTTTGAACTGGTAAAGATTACATATTATATCACTGCTATGCACAATTGCACATCAACAAATAAATTTGATCGTAAAATTTCCACGCCATCATTTTCGGACAGCCTGGTCCCAAATCAGCCCAAACAGTCAGAACCTGCAATTTCTGCAAAAATATCGAGCGGGTTGACATGTACAATGTACATGTGAGGCAAAACAAAATAATCCCCTAGCGAAATCACAATAACTTGATCAAAACTCAAAGATTTAAACAAATATATTTTCACGATATGTAGAGGAGGTTTTTTACGTATAACCTCCATATTTTTTCGAAAAATATTTATAAAAAAAAGTTAATGTTCTATGAAAAAATCGACAAAGAAAACAAATTAACGAAGCTTATTCAAATATCGATAGCACAAGAATGGATCGAGCAGCATAGTCCGGAGTTAGTCAGGAAGGATAAGTGGCCGCCAAACTCAAGTGACCTCAACCCTCTGGACTACAACGTATGTAGCGATGTATTATATTACATGCTTGAGCTGTAGGCCTACAATGTGTTCATTTCTAAAAGGCTAAGAGCAATCCATCAGGAGTGGTGTGCCAAAAAATAAATAAATAAAAATGTGCCAGCTTGCTAAATAATATATGTCAAACTGGTGCGGTTGTCACGTGCAAAGCAATATAGGCCTACGAAGAGTTTTTTTATTTTTAAGCCCAACCAACAAGGCTGAAAATCAAGACTGTTGGAGACAATCTAGAGAGATCTGCCACAAGAGTCCATCGACCTGGCCAGGCTGTAGCCTACCATCATTCCGGAAAAGGTTACAGGCGTGCATTCGAACAGATGACGGTCACTTTGAACACCTGCTCAGATAGAATCGCACCAACAACAAACGGCCCTCTTCAAAGACACAATGCAATAAAAAAAGAATGAATGCCTGTTGAATAGACTTGGCTAAAAAAAATTATCGATATTTTAATAGTTCTAAACTCAGTGTAATTTCAACAAATCTCCTCAATATATCCTGAAAAGATTTCTACAATATCTTGAGTATTGATCAAATTCTTGAGATTTCGCTAGGGGATTATTTTGTTTTGCCTCACCCTGTATACCATACCACACCGTACTTGTTTTATACGATTTGTTTTTTAAATTGCAAAACAAATCGCATTGTAAATTGTAATCGACATCTCCACTCGAGAGAAATTCCTTAGTCGTTCTCGGTAGAATTTGTGCCCCTCCGCCCCCCCCCCCACTCCACTCCCTAAGTCGTAATGCATGTCGGCCCCCGCCTCGGAAGCGAGATAGACCTCTGACGGATGTTGATTGTATTATGTTGCAGACACGGAGGACCTGACGCGCATAGAGTCTAGTCTTACGGAGGCCACAAACAGGATTACAATGAAACGCTTATCAAATTAATCATTTCAGTATAATCTTAATCTTTACCATATCTCAGTTATCAGTGCTAATAACGTGTGCTTTGTAGACCTATGAAACTTTTGCTTTAAAAACTTGTGCTTGACCTACAGTAGGCCTACCGATAATGTTTATATAATCATTATAAACTGCATTTTTGGGGTTTAGAAATTGAAGAATACAGTCGCCGGCAACTGCATTAAACCTTTGAAGTCGAGTAAAGCATTCTTGAGCTTAGAAAGGCAATGGCATACGACGACCCCGTGAAAGTCTTGCTCTCGTGCTAGTTGGTTATAATTCATGGATCACATTTTCTGCGTGGACTTCTTAATATTTTAGAATACGGACCTACCGAAAACTGCAGCTGATCGTAAATGGTGGCTAATCGCATATACAGATGAATGCAACGGTAACCTAGCTGAGAATTTTACTAACTGTCCCTTGAGCATAAGCATCAATTTAGGCACAGTAAAGGCAGCATTTCCATGGGGTCGACTTGTTGAATTGGTTCAAAGTGGTTGTTGATGTGCTCATATAGCGTAACTAGTAAAAAAAGCCTTCAATAAAAGCCTATTTATGGAACATTTCACAAATTTCGTACATTTTTATTTTTGGGGTCCCCCCCAACTAATCAATCAATCCATGATCAATAAGGATTTTGCGTCCGGTTCGTCACCCGAAGGCAATGTCAGGGACGTCCCAAGCGGGATGTGCAACTACAGACAGCATTCAGCCACCAGAACACTCCTGCAAATGCACAAGCCGAAAGAGAATGCGAAATCCAAACAGTGCAAGTCCGTTATCCAAGGCAAGAAGATCTGTTAGAATAGATCTAGGGTGGAAAGAGATGAGTTTTGAGCTTGCCTTGGAAGGTAGTTATTCAAGTACAGGATCGCAAGTCTTGTGGCAAGGAATTCCAGTGTTGGAAAAGTCATAGCTAAATGAGCTTCTGCCTATTTCAACCAATTTAACCAACCAATTGAGGGTGAGGATGGCCTTCGGCCAGCCTTTAAAAGGGTGGCCTTCCGCCATCATCTAATTCTAAATAGAGTGGGTCTCCAACAATTACATGTCTATGCTACAGTCACATGTCTATGCTAACAGTAGCCCAGAAGCCTCTATGTAAACGCGTGAAAACGCGTGGTAATCCTACTACCATTGCTAAGAACAAAGTGCACGAGAGAGAGAGAGAGAGAGAGAGAGAGAGAGAGAGAGAGAGAGAGAAAGGCTGATGAGATTACAGCTGAGCATGCCAGCCCAGCGCACGGGCTTAAAACTGTTACAGGCCTAATATATCGGTCACGTTGACCCAGAATCGTGACACTGTGCGCGACTATATATATAATATGATGCTCACTAACGAGAGAGTTAGTAAATTGTGTACATTTTCTTCCATGGACCTACTATCTGGAAGAGCACTAGTGTATTGATGTATAGCTGGTGCATATTCACTGGTAACTAAAGTTCTATGATGACCATAATAATAAATATTTCGTGGCCTTTTTAACCTTGATTATACCGATCCGCTCAGCGATTCACGACTCTTTATTATTATTAAATGAGACCTTATCTGATATATTACATCTGATGATCTGATCGTTAAAATATTAAAAATTATTGCAAAATAATGTAAATTGTTATTTTGATGTAGCGTGCGTTTTTTAGCAGGCTAATAGAAAAATTACCAACGTATAACAACGACACTCAAAAACCTGATGTTTTTGCTTTTATAATTTATACTATTCACATAGTTAAGTAGACCTACATCATTTGTTACTAGCAAACGAAAATGCAAGAACTGATATATACTATTCACATAGTTAAGTAGACCTACATCATTTGTTACTAGCAAACGAAAATGCAATTACTGAGTTCAGCTAAAAAAAACTGATATCTGCGCATGCTCGTCACGCCTACCATGCACTAGGCCTCGCTCACCAGACACAAAAGAGATAGATCTCTTAGCATAAGAATTCTGATTTTCCTCAAATCTCAATCACTTCAGTACTCTCTCGCCTCACCGAAATCATCATCACATTTTGATATATTTACCAAGCCATATCTTCTCCACCCCCTGAACTAAATGTCACCAATCATTTTGCCTTTCGTCCCACATGATCCGCCACAGCAGCTCTCAGATTTCTGTACTACACTATCAGTCACTCAAATGTTGAAACTGAATCCACGTCAAAGTAATAGCCCTTGACTTCATCCGGGCTTTTGATACTGTAAGGCATTTCTTATCAACAATTTTGGTCAACTAGATATTCCTAGCAATATAAATGGGTGGTTAGCAAACTTCCTCAACGACCGCAGCCATACGACAGCTTATCAAGGTCATACAGCATCCTCGGGCACAATCAATGCAAGTATTGTCCCGGGATCTGCTTTAGGTCCTCCTGCCTTCATAGTGACAGCATGAGATCTAGTCTTGGAGTTATTTTTCAATACAGTACAATATTAAAATTGCGGAGCAAAATACGCGAATATTTTCTAAAGAATTTATATAAACTATATTCAATCCAGCCACGTGGCCATCGATACTCTAACTGCGGTATATTATTTAGATTTTGTTGGTTAATTATAGTACCTACTAGATTAATTAATTAATTAATACCATGAACACAGAGTGTTACGTTCTACGTGAGCTAATCATTTCCGAGAGCAAGGTATTATCAGCAAGGTTTCCGAGCAGTGACTGAGCAACAAGAAACTCTTCAGCGAGCAGACTCGTCAACCTGACGTCATGCAGCAGGACTAGCAGCTGGCCAAACCTGTCAGGAACGGTAGGATGCACTGTGGAACAGTACCCAATGAGCGCGCTATTGACTTTCTCCTGGTTCTGCTCAACTGTGTCCGGGCACAACAAACCTGGGGCGTCTATTAATACAATACAATATGGGTTTAACGTCCGTTTCATCATTTGACCACGATATCAAAAACGCTATTAATGAAATCAAAATAAACCAATTAAAGTACTCGTATAATATAATTATAATTCTTTAAACGTCAGCTTTTTACTGTTGATTTGAATAAAATTAAACTTTATAAAACCATTACCTGAGTGGCGGCACCAAGGGGAGTCCAGGGGGGGGGGAGGTGAAGACCCCTAGAAACTTTCGCACACC